>JAODVQ020063691.1:0-18470 GCA_025400075.2 Phenganax stokvisi
AGCGGGCAATAGTAACTCTAGGGTATAGTTAGTTGTTATCAGCGTGAGATGTTAATATACATTGAAGCTAATTTAAGATTGTCAATATATAAATAATGCAGGATTTTTGACTAAAAGGTATTTTACTTAATTACTTTTAATTTGTAGGAAAATATTTTTCCTGTATTGGTTTCATAATGAGATAAATGTAAAGCAAGCGTATTTAGTTCTCATGGCTGTGTGTTAGATTAGTTTTTGTTGATAAAAAATAAATTTCCTTGGTATTTTATGATATCATGAAGTTTTGGGTGTGGCTCCCTTAATTAGTTAGAGAGTGGTATGCCCTCTTCTGTGTTGGGGTGATGTGGAAGTTTTTCACTTGTAGGAAAGCTTGGCTAACTTGGAAAGACAAATTTATGCATTTGAAGGAAGTTATCTAGAAGATACTCAACAATATGGCAACATTATTCGAGGATGGGACAGGCTTATGACAAATAAGTTTGTATTCCTCAATGATTATTCAGTGTTTTACGATTCTATTTTGTACAAACTATGATCTGCACTCATAGGAGTACATCAACAAAACTGGAAAGGAAACATCGAAAATTTAAAGATGCCGAAAGATTGTTTTCAAAATCTTCAATCACATCTCATGCTGTAAGTAATGTCATTATGACATGCTAGCAAGGTCAAGGGAGCAATTTAATTTTTTTTCGTTTTTGTGTGATCCTAGGCTGTTCAAAGAGGAGGAATAGCTGAACCAGAACCTGAAAGAGCTCTCAGTGAGTACAAGATGATGACATACAAACATTTAAGTACAAGCTACAAATCAATAAAAGACTTTCAGGCACATAAAAGTTCATTCCTCTGATTGCTGACAGATAAGCAAAGTTTTCTTTAACAAAAAAACGTTTTCAAGTACAATTGAAATATTTTAGGAGAAGCTGTGTCAAGTTTGGAACCTATGCAACACAACCACATTGGGAAAGTTCACAAAGGTGCAAAAACAATAGTTCGGTGTATTTTAGAATATTTCGTGTTCAGTAGGAAGTGATTTTCTATGTCTTGTTCATTCTATAGCAAATCACAAGAAAAGGAAAAATAAAAAGAGGTAGAGACCAAGGAATAAGAAATGGGAAACATTTAATATGTTTTTCAAGTAGTTATAATATTTTTTGTTAGGAATATTGAGCTGCGTCTAAAGAAAGGTTCACATGCTAGGTCACATGCAACACCTGAGATGAGTGCTGGAGAGGTTCGTTAATAAACTGTTTGGCAAAGGATGGAAAAACTGCCCAGTAAAAGAATTGTATTTGGTGTACTTAAAATATATCTTTGTTACAAAATAATGAAATGATTTTGTTGATGAAAATAATGTTTGAAATAATTACTACCATTATGTTAATACCCCTGCATTGCATTTTTAGGATGATGATTGAATACTTTTAATAACTCAACGCTGACGATATGCAAGTATGAAGTATTAAATACACATGACAGCTTCAAATACACTGTAGTATCCTGCAGTGCTTTTAGACCATGTCGACCTAGGTTTTAATCGAGGAAACGGCTATTACTTGTATTTAACTAGTATATTGAATGCAGCACTAATTGTATTTTTGTATAAAGTAAATAAATTGTACCATAACATATTTATGTGTAAGAGTTTTTTTAAAACTGTTCTTCAAATAAATGAGATATAAAATAGATGAAGAAAAAACGAAAACATGGTTTTCGTATTTGAAAAAAAAGTTTGAATTCTTCATTTAACATTTACAGGTGATTTAAGTAACGATTTAAATATTGCATTATTAACTCAACAATACAAATATGTTTTATAGGGGCCAACATTTTATGCAGTTGCTCTAAATATCAGCAATTACAGCGACATTATTCAATAAATTTGATTATGATAAAAGATAAATTACATTGACATTGTACAGTATTAAAATTTACCATATACAGAGTTATACTATGCAATTTCCTTTAAATGCGCAATTAGTTCAACAACTATTTAATCTTTATAACCATAGTACATGAATGTCTCTAAATAAGCTAGAAGCTATTAAAAACGCCGCTATGCTGATCACAAGGGATATTATAAACAATACCACAACCAGTGCACAATGAAGACGTTTTTTCGTCTTTCTTTGGGATGTACCAACATCTTGGACATCGAATTCTGTATTTCTTGTATCTGATGCCACAAGCATTGCATAACGGAGTTCCGTCTTCTGCATCTCGCCAAAGCGGAGTCTTCAACGCCCCACAAGACGCACATTCCTTTTTCAATTTGGCAATACGGATAGGTCTACAGCCAAGACTTCTAAAGTTCTCTTTTTCTGCGAAGTTATCAAATTGGGCATTCTGGAATCGCGCCTCCAGAGATGTGGGTTGTAGTCTGGCCTTACCCTCATTAGAGTGGCGTGGTTTTTCACTCGGCGATCGCTTCTTTTTGGTTGTAAAATAAGACTTGATCTCCAGTTGTGTTTCCATGTCGTTTTGACTACGTTTTATGTTAGTTTTCATCTGCAAGGTCACTCCACGGAACGATGGATCGGCTCTATTCGCACTTTTCGTCGGTTTTAAAGGTTTTCTGGGGGTAACACGTTGTTTTTTTCTTGGGCTCAAAGCCTTTTTTGGTGTCTGAAGCAAACAGATTTGGCCTGATGTGTTGTTGGTGTACGGTTTCAATGCTTTGGTGTCTAGCGAATCGCTGCAATCAATAAGGATATGAAATAAACAATTTATTTTGTGCATATATATCGCAGCATATCGCTGCAAAAGTACGTGTTGAATATCTACTCAGATATCAAATGATTTAAAAAGAAATCAACTAACCTTTTAGATGAATTTGATGGACAAGTAGAGCTATTCGAATCTTGCGACGAGCTCACATCAATGTGATATTTTGACCAAACAGGCAAAGTTTTCTCGCTAAGATCGGACAAAAATCGTTTTTGCCGATCAGAAGCTTCGGAAATATTGGTAAAAAACGTTGCCAAGCTCATATTTCTGATGATAACTAAGTTCGAAACCTTTTAAAACTGGAATAAAACGATAAAAACCCTTGTTTTTCGCTTGCAAATTATAAATCGAGCGAATGGTGAAAAATTGGAAATAGCTTTTCAATTTTCGCGCCAAGTTCCATCAGCCAATCAAAACGAAAGAAGATTTCCCTTGACCAATCACATCGAACAAGCAAGACAAGCTACGTGCTCAGCGCTGTGAGCAGTATTTCACAAATTTATTTTTCCAGTGTAAAAAATCAACGTTAGAATGTAATTTTAATATAAACCACTTACATGAAAAGCTATTGTTAGAGAAAATGCCATGAAAACGAACTTAGCACGAAGATAAAACGCTGCTTTCCGGAATCGGATGGGTAAAAGGGGTTAATGAAGGTAACAAATTTAAAACAATCATAAGAACTCTATATGCACCTACATATCCTTGTTTGGACTACAAGCCACCGTATTAATAATATATCTGGTTAGCTTTAATCTTATTTTATAGGTATTAATAATATATCTGGTTAGCTTTAATCTTATTTTATAGCTAAACTTCGCAACATGTGCTCTGAAACTGGCCATATTACATTTTCGCTGTCTGTCTTTTCAAGATCACTGCCACTGATCACCTGCAGTGTGGCCGCACTCGTGCACTTGTGAACTGGCATTTTAGAGCCAACCACAGTCAGTAATTGTAAATCCATTGGTCCTAATCTTGGCGAGTCCTGGAAATAAGAAAAAGTCAGATCAATAGGAGATGACTCTAACTGAATGTTCTGGAAAAATCTCTTCAACTCTCACCAAACAGTTTTCACCATCAACATTATAATAATTTTCTAACAATTTCTCGTTTTTTGGTGCCATTCCTTCTTTGTCAATTACCCCCTGTTCAGCCAACAATTCTTCTTCATCTGAGATGTCATTTGCACACATCAAATAAAACTTCCTTCAACAACACAAAACATAATACAAGAACAAGTGCAATTCCAAGCAGTCAAGCAAGTACAATAGGAGATGGAATCTACAGAGCATATGTAAGTGACTTACTTTGCCAGATTTAAATCTTCTACTTTACAATCAAAAAGCTTGTGCATAATCTCAAGATTTTCTTGCTCTAATGCTTCTACTATGAGCAACATTTCTTCAAAAGCTCTTGAATGGATACAGATCTAAAACAAAGCGAAGTTTAGCACTTCTCAAGAAAAGGACTGCTCCAGTTGTCTCCCTCTATATCTTAACTTTCTCGTCTTCCTTTCTCCTGCTAATCTCTCTGCTGCTCCTTTTATCCCTACATGTCCCTTCATGCCTAATATCACACCAGTAACAACGTCTACCGCACTGAAATTATGATAACAATTGCCTTGCAATGCTAGATCTACCTCTTTCTTCAGCCATTTGTGGTCTGCAATCTCTTGTCTGTCATCTTTCTTAATTAAGTTTGCAGCTTCCTGTCAATAAGAAACAACAAAAGGAAGTTCTTTTATTAAAACAATGATAAACGGTGCAAATTGCAGTGACAAAACTGTCATTCAATTCACCTCGGAAGCAATGCTCTTCTGTTTTGTCAACGTTGTTTCTGCTTGTTGTTCAATTTCCACTTTAGCAATTTTCAAACTTCGATTTAAATGAGCTAAAAAAAAAGGAAGAAAGAAACTAAAAAAACTGTGAACTACACATTTACTGTAATATCAAGTCAAAAGCTGAAAACATATAGAACAGTGTGAACAACATTTGCTAAAATTAGCTGTCTTTCTTCACTTGTAGCTAACCTGAGACTTCTTGAAATGAACTTTCCATGTCTGACAACTTCTTCTTCAATACGTTTATTTGATGTCCATGAACATGCTGACCTTCACTCTAAAACAAAATTCAGACAAGATTTACGAAAGAGAAACATTTTAAGCCAGTTTGCTGAAATATTGCTTTTTCATACTTTATATTCCTTTCTTATTGCAATTGTCTTGTTCAGTTCATTTATTTGATTTACTAAATCTTCAATCTGCTTCTTGGTTTCTATAAAAAGATTATATCAGAATATTATTTTATATAAGTTCTTTGAAAGAACTTATATAAATTATAAGTTATAAGTTATAAGTTATATAAATATAAGTTATAAGTATTATAAGTTATATAAATTATAAATTATAACTTATAAGTTTTTTATAAGTTCTTTATGCATAAATAAATTTACGTGGTGTTTCCACAAAAACTGTATACTTTAGAATATTATTTTATATATTTGGCACAGAATAAATTTCATGGAACCTGCAGTGCTGGACTGAAGTGAACAGAATAAGTAAGTTAGTTTGGTAAGTTTGAGCATTAATATACTTAAAATAATTACCATTTTGTCCATTAATAAGTTTTCTCATGATTCGTATTTTATTCGCCACAGCTCTCTCAACTTCTTCTTCTTTGACTACAGTTGTTTGTTCAACTTCAAGCTCATTTTCTTTTGCTTGTTTCAACAAAGTCTTGATGTGTTCCTCCTGCTCTTTCTTCAACTGTTCATTCTAAAAGATTGTAGTCAAAGATTATCTCTGCATGTAAATCTGGTACAAATTTGAATGATTTCCAGTTTACTTTCATTCACATATCTCACGTACCCTACGGCGAAGTTTTCCGTTTCTCTCGTTCAGTATCCGAAATTCATCCGTCAGATTCACTAAATCCCGTTCTCTCACCTCAATTCTTTAATAAAATACAATTTAACTTCGAATCAACTTGATCAATACAAAAAATACGAAATTTCCAATGTTCAAAAGAGAATAGAACACTTACTGAAAGCCTAAAATAGACTCTCTAACAGTGAGTGGATTTCCCTTATCTTTTTTATTTTGTCCCGAGTTCTTAGTTTTCTTTCCTTTCCCTCCCTTCTTCTTTGGAGGCATTTTATCTTAAACTTTCTCAGAAAAGCCTTCATTTTTGGTCGCCATATTGCTTCTCCATGGCAACCAAGCTAGCCATGACATTTCCCGATCATTTGACGACGGTAACCGGTTACCTTCCGATGCATTTCTACTCTAGAGCACGCGGTTAGTTCTCCTTGAACACGCAATCATTGCGCCTAAAACACGCACTCGAAATTACTAAAACGCGCATTTGAAGTTTACGCAACACGTAATTGGGGCTTTAAGAGCACGCGAATAATACAGCAGGCTCCAGAGCACGTAAATAGATTATATCAGCGGTAGTTTTCGGCTACTTGATGTCAGGTAAATTATTAGCATTTTCCAGAATAAAGATGGCGGATAACCTTGAGTGGCTTTGACTCTTTTGATACTTTGCATTCTTGCGTTTAAAGAGCTAAGAATAAATGAGACCTGCATCTTTAAAACACTATGAATTATAGGAAATGAGATGGCAAATGGTAGTGATCGAATCAAGTGGATTTTGTTGGTATAATTAATTATATATTATGCACGAAATTAGATCAAATGAATTTCTAGAAAATGTGTCAGAAATTCAGAAATTGTTCAAACACATAATGTACTAGGATATGCAAGAGTCCACAAGCACAACAGCCCTAAATACGCAAGAGTGTGTACACGCAGGAGTCTGTAAGTGCCATGGGCTGTTGTGCGTTACTTTAATTGCTGTTTTGAACGTTTTAGGCTATTTGGATTGGAATTAATGCTCTTATATTTGGTCTCACATTTGAAAGATATAATTCAAACAAAGAGTATTACTATCTTCGAGCTTTAACCAAGGTAGATATTCCCCTGTTTTATACATAACAGGCAGTTTTAACCTATTTTAATGGGAAGATTCTCACTCTGACAAATATTAATCATAAATTAGGTGAAGTAAAATATCATAGTGCTGTATGTATGGTGGTGCATTGTCATTTGATCAATGAGTGAATATTGTAATGTTTGTTTCTTCCAAGGCTGGTCTGCCATGGGCGAGAGCTGCGGCTGCTGTCATTAACTTCAATTCTTTCCTCATCCTTCTTCCTGTCTGCAGAAACATGTTGTCTTTTTTTAGAAGTGCCGATGTAAGTTGCCAGCTTACACGTTTTAGTAGATATACATGCATCAGTATTTTTCTCTTTAATTTCTCAATTACAGTGTTGTGGTTTGGGTCGAAACATCCAACGTCTGCTTGATAAAAATCTGAAGTTTCACAGATTCATTGCATATGTTATTTGTTTATTCACAGGTCAGTATAAGGTATAGCTTCCCTTTAGAGTGTTATTTTATCCTGTGTAATGCTGATCATACCTATAAAGTGGAAAGTCTTGTGTCGTAATAATATGTTATTGTTCATTTAGTTATTCACATCAGTGCACATATTTTCAACTTTGAAAACTTGGTTGATGCATACAATGGCTCAGATATGCAGCACTTGATCAGCACAAGTTTTGAAGACGTTGGTAACAAGACGTACATTAATCCTATTAGAAAAGCAAATTCTGTAAGTATACCACCCGCAATTTTATAAACTTGTTTTTACAATTGCATCTTACCATCTACTTTAGGTGAAATGGTAAATTTGTTTGCGTGAAACATTTTTCTCCATTTTTGTTTAAATTTAGGACCCAACAACAGAGCTGTTTCGGACAGGTTGGTAAGTACTTGCCCAAGACTGTAGAAAGGGAGTTTAATATTTCTTTTTTTACAATTATAGTTGCTGGTTCCTCAGGACTAGTTATCACTCTTGCTTTAATATTAATGGTGAGGTTTTAGACTGTAGTTGTTTATTGAAGCCTGACTGAAATATAACTCTTTCTCTTTTGTGTTGCTTAGGTTACATCATCAACAGGATTATTGAGGTTTGGCTACTGAACTACATATCATCTGTGTATTTATATCTACTGTATTTCTAAGGTAACTTATCACTTCTTTCTTTTTTTTAGACATTCTTACTTCGAAGTGTTTTGGTACACTCATCATCTTTTTATACTTTTCTTTGTTGGACTCATTGTTCATGGCATGCAGTAAGTATGCATTCATTGTGTTACTACTTTCTGTAGAATAACTAACAATTCACTGATCTTGGTGAGACTTGTGCATTTTTGCATGGTTTAAACACAGCTTTCTAGTTTCACAATGTATGGATCAGCTTTTGTTCTGTGCTTAGAGGTTTGTTACGACAACAAACCAACACGGATGAACATGATCCTGAAGTCTGTCAAGGAAACATTGATAAAAAGTGCCCTGTAATTCCAAAATTTGAATCATCTGGTCCTCAGGTGAACTTTCTTGATATCTTCAAGTTATTGTATGGCCAGAAACTGGAAGTGTAGCTAGTGTGCGTTGCTATTGTTTTTACTATTATGCAGATAAATTCTGTTTGCAACTATCTCTCTCTAATTCTCTTATTCCAGACGTGGAAATGGGTTGTTCTTCCACTGTCTCTATACTTTGTAGAACGATGTATTCGTTTCGTGAGATCTTTGCAAAGTGTGACAGTCACTAAGGTAGTGATCATTTCTTTTATAATTAATCTCTTTGCTGGAATAAATAAATGCTTTATCTATTTCTCATCAAGGTTGTCAAACATCCTTCAAATGTGATTGAAATTCAAATGAAGAAACCTGGTTTTTCTTACTCAGCTGGTCAGGTTTGAGCAGTTTTTCTTATTATGAAATTGTGTGTATCAGTTCATCTGTATTGTTTTCCATGAAAGTTTAGCATGTCCATCATCTTTTATTGATTAATAATTTTACCAGAGGAAGAAAACACTAGTTAGGAGAGTAACTGAAGCCTGCATTAAACATTCATTTCTTTTTTTTTCAGTACATCTTCCTTCATTGTCCAAAAATATCCAAGTTGGAATGGCATCCTTTTACATTAACTTCAGTGAGAAGAAAATATTTTAAAATAAATTTTATGTATCCATCAGATCACGTTACATCTGTTGAATTCATTTTAAATATACTATGTTTTAGAGTCCTGAACAAGACTATTTCAGTGTTCATATTCGTACTGTGGGAGACTGGACAAGTACATTGTTGCTTATATACTATGTGTATTTTTTGTCTATCTCTTTTATATCTTTTCATGTTCTTTACAGCTGCTCTTTCAAAGTCTTGCACTGGCAGTGGCATTGAAGTTGGAGACCTAAGTAGTATACCAAGGTTAATTTATATCATAAATAATTGAAAAGTCTGCGTAACATGAGAGATAACTATGAATGTATATCCACTCTTATCATTTTTGGAGTACACCACTGTAATTTCAAACATTTTTTCTCAGTCTTTCAGTGGATGGACCGTTTGGTACCTCGAGTTCAGTAAGCATTTCAAACTCTCTTTATATTCATGTTTGCTGCTTTCTACTCAAGTAATTCCTCTTCTAGGACTATTTTAAGTATAAGACGTGCGTATTTATTGGAGCTGGTATTGGCGTCACTCCGTTTGCTTCTATTCTGAAATCAGTATGGTAAGACTAGATCACTTTTTAGGTTTTTCACTATAGCAAGAACTTTTGTAAAGTATTCTGGCATCTTCATACTAATCTAGCTTATAAATTCATTTTTTTCCCCAAACATTTTAAGGTATCGTCATGAGCATTCTTGTGCTTCATTGCAAATAAAGAAAATATATTTCTACTGGATTTGTCCAGATACGAACGCTTTTGAATGGTTTGCGCAATTACTTGAAAGTTTAGAAACTCAGGTTGGGGGTGGACTTTTTTATCTGTTTGCTAGCAGTTAGTAGTCTTGAACTTTCAAGTAGATAAACGTATGCTTGAAAAACTACTGTTGGTAGAAAGCTGATCCTTTCATTCTGTTGCGTTCAGATGGCTGAAAAGGGCAATGATGGATTCTTACAATACAATATATACCTTACGCGAGGCTGGACGAAAGAAGAGGTACCATCATAATTCCTTTCGCCCTCTCTACACTTGATATTTCAAAATACTCGAAAGCTGAGTAGAGATAAAGTGGAAGCCTTAATTTTGCTTTTTAGGCGCGCAATATCATGGTTCGTGACGAAAGACAGGGTGTAGATGTCATTACTGGTTTAAAACAAAAGACTCATTTCGGGCGACCTGAATGGACGAACATTTTCAAGACAATTGCGAATGCTAATCCCAGGTCAGGGTTCTTTAGTCGTGTTTCTCTTATAATAAAACTCTGTTTTACTCCAATCATCTGACTTTGTGTGTATTTATACTTTCAGCACTGATGTGGGTGTATTTTTCTGTGGTCCACAATCGTTGTCACGCAATCTACACGTGCTTTGTGACCAATACAGCACGCTACAGGAGGGAGTGAGGTTTTATTATAATAAAGAAAATTTTTAAATCTTCAGCAGAGTGCGAAGAGACTAGAAACTGAATTTTCTATTGCACAGCATGACTTGTCTTTGATGTTTCTTAATGGGGGCATCGTTTCTATTATGATATGAAACCTTAGATACTGAACCCTGTTATACAATGACCGATCAACTATTAGCGTATAAAAAATTCTAAATCTTTATCTAATTTGGGGGATAAATATTATTAAAGGTGCGTCATGATTCAAATTCAAACACATCTAGTACGAATATCATAAAATTTACGGACCGCGAATGTTTTTCTGAGAAGCGCTGACATTTAATGCCTCTGTCTAGAAAATAAACTTGTCATAGTGAGCAAGCCAAAACTTGAACTGATATTTGACCGGATGATGAGATGGCAAATTCCTTTCATTTGTCTGAAATTTGTTTGAAATATCTCATTAAGTGACATATTTACTATTATACACAGTCTGTCAAAGATGTTTCAGCGTTTCTGATTCTTAATCGCATAAAATGACAAAGAAATTCTTTGAACAGTGCAAGTACTTCTCTTACGAAAAATTTACTGTAATGCTGACGCAGATAACGCAATCTTATTTGCATAATATGCTAAATTTTGCCAATATGAGCTCATGGTTGTGAAGTATTAAGAATTTACAATTTAATCAGAACTTTCCATCGTCTTCTAGCGCTAAAAATTGTCTTGAAGTAAAAGTAACGCCTTGACGTAGTAGAAGTTGCATAGAAAAATCACTTTGATGGATTTAGTTGCTAGAGTAGAGTGCGTTGTGTACGTTCCTGAAATATAATTCATGAATTTTTTTCCGATTGTGTTGATTTCTCTCCACCATGTTTTTTTTATAATTAGTGAGTCATGAATGCACGTGACTTTTTCAAGCCAATCAGAAACGCGAACGCGGAGGGCATAAAAACGAAGCGCAAATTTTGGCGTCCATTATTGTTTGATATTTCCAACAGTGAGAGTCGAAGGTTATAAATCGCTTTTTTTTTGAAAATTTCGTCATGCAAATCTTCGTGAAAACCCTCACAGGCAAGACTATCACTCTTGAAGTCGAACCCAGCGACACTATCGAAAACGTGAAGACGAAAATCCAAGATAAAGAGGGCATTCCTCCCGACCAGCAACGATTGATTTTCGCTGGCAAACAGCTTGAAGACGGCCGAACTCTTTCTGACTACAATATTCAGAAAGAATCAACCCTTCACTTGGTTCTTCGACTCAGAGGCGGCATGCAGATATTTGTGAAAACCCTCACTGGCAAGACTATCACCCTTGAAGTCGAACCAAGCGACACTATTGAGAACGTGAAAACGAAAATACAAGACAAAGAAGGCATCCCTCCCGACCAACAACGACTGATTTTCGCTGGCAAACAACTCGAAGATGGCCGAACCCTATCAGACTACAATATCCAGAAGGAATCGACCCTTCATCTTGTCCTTCGACTCAGAGGAGGAATGCAGATTTTTGTGAAAACTCTTACGGGGAAAACCATCACCCTTGAAGTAGAGCCAAGCGACACCATTGAGAATGTGAAAACGAAAATTCAAGATAAAGAAGGCATCCCTCCTGATCAACAACGATTGATTTTTGCCGGAAAGCAACTGGAAGATGGTCGCACCCTGTCGGACTACAATATCCAGAAGGAATCAACCCTTCATCTTGTCCTTCGACTTCGTGGTGGAATGCAGATTTTTGTAAAAACCCTGACCGGCAAAACCATCACTCTTGAAGTGGAACCCAGCGACACAATTGAAAACGTCAAGACCAAAATCCAAGACAAAGAAGGCATCCCTCCTGACCAACAACGTCTGATCTTTGCTGGAAAGCAACTTGAAGATGGTCGAACTCTTTCTGATTATAACATCCAGAAAGAATCAACCCTTCATCTTGTCCTTCGTTTGCGAGGTGGAATGCAAATCTTTGTGAAAACCCTCACAGGAAAAACTATTACCCTTGAAGTTGAACCCAGCGACACCATCGAAAATGTGAAGACCAAAATTCAAGACAAAGAAGGCATCCCTCCCGACCAACAACGTCTGATTTTTGCTGGAAAACAACTGGAAGATGGCAGAACCCTTTCTGACTACAACATCCAGAAAGAGTCGACCCTTCATTTGGTCCTTCGTCTTCGTGGTGGCAACTAGTGACTTCTTACTTGAACATTATCAAAATAACTCAAAGATTAAGTAACTTTTCATAGGGCAAGTCGTTATACTGTAAACATGTAAAAATAGGAAGGAATAAAGTATTATGTTGTGGTTTTCAGACCACTTTTGAGCATCAAGATATTCTTGTTTTTGTTTGATAACTTTGGATGGCTAAAATTCAAACAACTTTGCTTTACAACCTCTATAAAGTTTATCATATATTGGCTAGAAATTGAATGGAAACATCAACTTTCATACATCAACACTATACACTTTGAGTGATAACTTGAAGTAACAAAAAAGTTATATTGACATTAGTCAGTAAACATTTTACAATTTAACAATCAAGTTTTTTTTTAATCAACTAGTTCGTGCCAAAATGTCAGTTTTCGTCTAGCTCCACATCTTCAATTTCTGGCAATTTGCTTATAATCTCAATCAATTGTTCAAGTTCGTCATCAGTCTTAAATCTTTCTTCGCTTTCTTCGACTATCAGATGAATTTCCACAACAGTTTTTGGCCTCAGATTTAATAATTGAAGTTTTTCGCCTTTTGTCAAGTTAAATGAAGCTACATCAAGCAAAAACTGTCTAATGGTATCTTCGTTTTGAAGCTTACATGGCGTTTTCTCCAAATATTTTATTACTTCGTAGGATATAGTTGCCAAATTCTCCTGTTTATGTTTTTTACCGTGCTTTTTTGTCGCTTCTTTCTGCATTTTTTCTTGAAGTAAAGTCAAAACTTCATAGTTACTAAGCATCGCTGCCCTTTCGTTTAACACCTCCATAGTTTAGTGTTATCTCTTTCAAAGAATTAGTTCTTGTCAACACATAAAATTTGATTTAAAAACTAGTTATTTGGTGAAATTTTCAGTTTCACGCAGCCGCCATCTTGCATGTATCATTTCATCAATATTGGTCATTACATAAAGTTTATCTATTTGGCCATGTCATTGCTGGCTCAACAAAGCTAATTTTCAAGTTTCCAAGATGGCGGTTCCTCCAGAGCGTTCTATGCGTTCAGTGTTCGGTAAGAGATGATCTATTATATTTTCTAATGCATTTATATTTAGGTTTGAACCGTAGATACCACAGCTAATAGTAGGTGAAGCTTTCTCATGAGTAAGAAGCGCTGAATTGTTGTAGTTAACAATTTAATTAAAGCTATTTGTTTTCATTGCATGGTTCATGGTAAAAAAAACATGTGCTTCCATCTTATCAAGTTAGTCTTTCATTTCAGTTGGAAATATCCCATATGAAGCTTCAGAGGAACAACTCAAGGAAATATTTTCTGATGTTGGGCCTGTCATTAGTTTTAGGTAAATCCCCCCACAATTATAGACACGTCTTTGTACACAGATATCTCAGTAAATGTAGACACCTCTCTAATGCATTGCTCTCTGTATTTGAGAAGGGTTGCACGCTTTGTCTTTAGACTGGTGTTTGATCGAGACACGGGAAAACCCAAGGGATATGGTTTCTGTGAATACAAAGATCAAGAGACAGCCGTCAGTGCCATGAGAAACTTGAATAACTATGAACTGAATGGTCGAACTTTGCGAGTGGACAGTGCTGCAAGTGAAACCAACAAAGAAGAAGGTATCAACCCCCTGAATAATAGTCCAGACACTTGTAGTTTGGTCAGTGTTGATGCTGAAACTGAGTATCAAGCTATTGGATCATGCTTTGTAATTTTTATGATGTTGGTGCTTACTTGCAATATTTAGCTGAAGATGGAGTTTATATGTTTCAATATAGAAATGACCGCTCCAGCACCAACAGAGGCCAATCCCTATGGACCAGCAGTTCCCCCAGGAGAAGCACCCTCCGCGATCACGCAAGCTGTTGCTAGTTTACCTCCTGAACAAATGTTTGAGTTGATGAAACAGATGAAAGTATGTTGGATTTTTGGACTTTGTTATTTTGTTGATTAAAAACGTTGAGTTATACCAAGTGTCTATTGTTTCAGCTGTGCATTCAAAACAACCCTGAAGAAGCAAGGCAAATGTTGCTTCAGAATCCGCAACTGTCGTATGCATTGCTTCAAGCTCAAGTTGTCATGAAAATTGTGAATCCTGAAATTGCACAGGTCATTACTTCATGTAGAATAATCTCTTTTGCCATATCAACACTAAAATAACTGGGGTATATAGTGTATAGTCATAGTGCTTCAATGACAGGAACAATGTTCTTTAGGCAAACTAGTTATCCAGCAAACAAAAAAGATATTATGCTAAAAAAGAACTATTTGCAGTGAAGTTTAACTAAAATTATTATTGCTGTGATAGGTATGAAATTTCAGCTGATTTTTCATCTTCTTACAGGCAATATTATACAGACAAGCAGAGCCCCCGCAACCCTTAAAACCTGAAACTATTCCCCCACCCCCCAGTCACCTTCCTCCTGATTTGCGAGGCCCACCTACTGGATCTGATATGAGAGGTCCGCCTGACCTGCGTGGGCCAGTAGATAGGAGAGGGCCTGCCCCAGACATTAGAGGCCCACCCCCCGAGAGAAGAGAAGGTAGAGGGCTACCTGATGATAGAGGACCCCTTGATCGCAGAGGGCCACGAGATATCAGAGGTCCCCCAGGATATGATAGACTTCCTGATGCAGGGGACCCAAGACGTGGCGCAGACTTCCGAGCACCATCTGATTTCAGATCTCAAGGTTGGTAAGATCTCAAAAACATTGTAACTTCAGGTTCAAATGTATTTCATCTTGTTTAGATCGTGGCCCTGATTTTCGAGATCCTCGTGGTTTTGATCGAAGCAGAGGTCCTTCAGGTACAAATCATGGGGCCAGCAAGTTGTAAAGTCTTTAACTACTTTTAGTATTATTTATTGGCTTTCAATATTTATAATCATGAATTTTTGTTGTTTGTCTACAGAAGATCGTCGTGTTGTTCCTGATCCACGCTCAGGACCTCGAGGTGGCCCAGACCCTCGTAGCTCACGTGCACCAGACCCTGCTCCTAGACGTGATCGCCCTCCTGGTGGTCCACCTCATATTCCTGGGCCTGAAGAGCGGTTCAGTGGTCAGGGGGCACCAACCCCATGGAAAACTGTTCCTCCACCTGCCCCACCTACTGCTGCACCAACGTCTGTTCCTACCTCTGCACCTGCCCCGGCAGCTACTGGTATGTTTGCATTTGATTCAAGAAATTGCATAAGAATGCTGATTCTGGAATACTGTTTGATCATCATTGGAGTTACACCAGACAAAGACTAATTGAGACCAACAATTTCTATTTTCAGTTACCTCAACTAAAGCTAGTGATGTTACTTCTCAAGATCAGGAAAAGGTCGGTGGAGACTGGGAATAATTGCTAAAAATATCATTGAATGTTTTCTGAAGCCATTGGTAGATGCTTATTGGTGCAAATTAATTTATTCTAGGCTGCTCTAATTATGCAAGTGTTGAGTCTGACTGATCAACAGATTGCGTTACTTCCTGAAGATCAACGACAAAGCATCATGGTATTGAAAGAACAGATTGCCCGTAGTTCACAATAAAGCATGTTTACATGAGTGTCTTTCATTATGATTGCCATTTTGTTGAATTATTAAACTCCTACAGTGATGCTCTATACCATGGTCATTCACTGAAATGTCAACACATGGCGTTTAGTACAACTTTATTTGTTCTGCTATTTTGTTTCCTGAACAAGATCAGATGTATAAATTACTTTGTAGTCTATGGAAGAAACAATGCGTCGGAATAAGAATGCGTCGTTGTCTTTGCATCTTCGGGAGTGTCTGGAAGTGGTCGTAGACTCATATGTCTTTTGACGTTCTTGGGTACTGTGAAATCTTCCTTGCGAGCTCTGATAGTTCGCCCTGTTTTTCCTCGATTTCTTTTGAACACTGAAGCAAGTTTATCTTTGGTTACCCTCTTTACAATCGACTTCTTTCGCGGATTTTCCTCCCAGGACTTTCTGCGCATGGCTGTTAGAGCGTCGTCTGGTGAAAGTAGAGAGAATGACGTTTTAAGATGTGATGTTTTGCAACGCAATCATAATTCAACAAACTCTTCAACTTACCTTTAATAAAATTGCAATCATTTTTTATAACTCTTTCATACATCTCGGGGACCTCACGTACTTCCGAGTTTCGTTGTTTTTGCATTTTTAACCCTGGAAAACATTAATGGTTCTTTTAACAGCAAGCAAATCAGACTTATCTTTATCTTTTCAGTTCATTAAACTACTAAAACAAATGCGAACTTACAATCTTCAAACCTTCTGTGTTCCTTGGCTGTTTCTGTTTTCAAAAGACTTGCTCTAGCGGTTGTTTCATGGCCTACTTTTTCCTTGTTCGTTGTCTTTCCTGAGTTTCCATCTTTTTCTTTATCAAATAACAGTATATCGTCCAGAAAAACTACAAACAAAAATCAATGAACGAACATAACTACGCTTTGAGGAACTGATGACAAAGTATTGTGGTTCATGTTTCCAGACGTACCTTCATTATTCATTTTCGAGAAGTTACACATCACCTGCGTGCTGTCTGCCCTCTCTCTTTCCAAAGAACTAGACATGACTCCTTCCCAAGGACTGCGAAATGGACTCTCATCCTGAGTTCTGGGGACATTCAAGGTCTCTTTAGTTAAGCGATGTGATTTAAATGATTTGTGAGAGGCTTTTGGACTGCGTTTGTGTTTTCTTTCGCTTGTTTCCAATTTTTCGTTGAATGCTTTTCTTCCTGGGTAGTGATTGAAGTTAGATGGTGGTTCATTGTAGCATTTCACAGTTGCTGAAAATAAAATCACTTATTTTTCTCTCACAGACCCTTTAAGAATCATCTTTCATGTACTCAACTCACGTTCTTCATTTACTTGACTCGATTCTCCTGGATCATCCTCAGAGAAGTCTGAACTCCAGCCTGATTCATGTGTGACTCGCACGTGTTCTTTTCTAAACCTCTCCTCGGCTATCACATCAGGTATATCATTAAAACTAACTTTCTTCGGCGGTTCATTGAAAACCGGATTTCTGAAACTTTCAAATCTTGGCATGGAATGTCTTTTTTTGTCATTTAAGAAAGGATCGTAGAGATTGAATGACGCACTCTCGCGAGTCTCTAACGTTTGTTTAAAATCTCTCGGATCTATTTGAGTGAACTGATTTTGCCTGTATATGTCGTTTATATTATCATGTGTGTGCAAATTATTTGGTCTCTGCGCGTCCATATTGTAGATATTACAATGAAGCTCATGTAACGAGTTCACTGGATCAAATCTTAATTGATTTCTTAGCCCTCCAATTTCGAGTAGACTTGCAAAATCATTTGTTTTCTCGCCTGTGGAAAGTGAAAGATATTTCGATCAGTTCCACGCTATTTTTCCTGAGGATTCAATGAGAGTCATCTCTTATTGGTTTAATGTAACTACAGGAAGAAACCTTGACTAAACTAAACTTATACAGGATAGTATTACTTTTACAAACTGTCGTTGAATCTCGTTTTTCCAAAATAGATAGTCTTTCTCCCAATTTCTGTATCTTCAATCTATCTTGTTCCACTTTTTTACGAATGTTTTTTAAGTGTTCATCAAAAGTGTCATTTCTGCCTTGTCTTGCAATCATTAGACGATTAAATCTGTTCTCTGAATGGATTTGTTGCGATAAGATGTTGGTGTACAAGTTTCGGTACAGTACAGCATCGTTTACGTTTTCCGAAACTTGCTCCATGTTACAAGAAACCGACGCGTTCACATCTTGCGCGCTCATTATGACATCATCAAATCGTTCAACTGTGTTTCACGTTTGCGAGCGTTATTCTGGTGAGCATTTCGCCTTTAAAACTCATAGTTTAAAAACAATTTTTTTACAATGTAATTGATTTATACAATATGATTGAATAAATGAATTGCTGTAAAACCAATAATAAAAGTTCCCTAACAATACCAAATTCAATCAAAAGAGCCTGCGCATATGATCAGCGGTGTGTCTTCATCGAAACCAATATGGCGGACGAAAGTGACTATTGTCGAAGTTTCGTTTGAGTTTTATTTTCTCCGGTTTCATTCAAGAAGTAGCTTTGAAAACATGACAATATTTGGTCAACTCGTAATTGGTCCACC
>JAODVQ020063903.1:0-18458 GCA_025400075.2 Phenganax stokvisi
CGTCTACCTGTAGTGCAAAAGTCGCGTCTACCCCTAACATACACACAGTATTGAGAGTTATAATTAATTAATTGGCGTCTACCATGTCGTCAGTCACGTGCGAAAATACATTAAAAAATTGTGCGAGGGAGAGGGAGAGACTGGGAACGAGACTAACATAACCACGTTAAACGCGATGAGAAAACAAGGGCGTGTCCGCCGCTAAACGCATAAACACAAGTCGCGCTACGTGACGGAAATGATATTCATGCGCCGCGCTAACCGGGGAGTAGAAAACCTCCGCTTTGCAATCTGATTGGTCGGAAGCCCTCGGGTTCATTGAATTCCATATTTCCCTCGCACGTAAGTATTATACATAACTATTATATTAATTATAATATGGGGGCGGCGGGGCGGGCACACGCGCGCGCATCTATCTAGCTACACGCGGTTTCTATGGAGACCTGGTCCAACCTCTCCGTGTCTCCACACACAGAGCATGTACGGTAGAGGAGCAAGATTTTTAACTCAACCGGCCCTAAGCACGGCTCCGGGAGTAGGTCCAGGAACCTATAGTGTGAACGACAGGAGAAGATATGCTGGAGGTCAGGCTCTGCTTATCTCGTGGATTTAGATAAGTAGGCTTGACTTAGAGTCTGAGTATTTTGATTTTTGAAGCCCACACCCTGTAATTTATCATCCTGCCTCTCTGCAGAGAGTTATGCTCCGTTTTGTTCAATGGCTGCAAGGGAGTCATTCCTGACAGTGGACAGACAGTTGGCCAAGGCTCCAGGTCCAGCTCACTACACACCAGACCTTGAGGACCATGTCAAGGGAGGAGACTCCTTGAAGAGCAAGGTATTTGACATCATAAGAGTTAGAGCCATACTCTTATCACTAAACTAGATGTATAATGGAAATAGTGACTCTAGCTAGCTTATGATCGATTAGAATGTTGGTAGGCATTAGGATTAACTCCTCTTCCCTCTACTTATCAAGTGAGCCTGGGTGCCACTATTGAACACCTCTGTATGGTCTCTAGAAGCCTAAACTTTATTACCTTCACTCCTTCTGGTGGTACATATATAGCTGTGAGTTCCTTACTGGAATACCGGTGAAAAGCAAATTTCTCTTCCAAACCCTCTCTCTCTCTCTCTCCACCTCACGTTACGAAGGCTGAGAGGTTTCGTGAAAAAGTATCCATGGCACCAGGTCCTGGGACCTACTCCGTCTCAAAGAAATCTGATTGGTTGAGAAAAACATACCCTCCTCCTTCTGAGGGAGATCAGGTACATATACACTAATAAGAGGAGTAAATTTAAAGATAGGCAAGTCAATAAAGAGCAATGGGATACAGTAAAAGATCACAATATTGGTAAAACCCTGTATGTATATTACGCTGCTTTAATCAATGAGAGCAAAGCCTATATACAGCGTTAAGCATCTTGTGAGAGATTTACTGCTTTGTGAGTGTAGGTTTGTAGTTTTCTGAACAACTTGTGTGTAGGTTTTTCCACCATTAAGCAATTCTTTGCGTAAAAATTGACTAGTTGAGTCTTTTTACAGTTATATCAGGTAACAGGGATAGTAAAGTCTGGAAGACTACTGTTCACTAGGAAAGCCACTGCACCATCGATTCCTACACCTGGTCATAGCTACGGATATGATGAGAGGGGAGATGGAAATTTAACCCCTCAGCCACTGCCACCCCAAGACTCCACCATGGGCCCTGCCTACTACAATGTTTCACATGTATAATATCATACTTGTCAACAATGCAGTAGTATGAAGATTTTGCTATTGAAGTAGTTGATATTCTTATAGTTTTCTATCTCTCTGAAACATTTTACCGAATGCATATTTTTCTGGTATATAACTGCAGGAGGAAACGGCAACAACTCTGAAATACAAAGGAGTCCATTTTGGAAACCAAAAGTCACTTAGAACCCAGTTTAAAGGTTGGCCTAGTATGCACCACTCTCTTACCGTTATTTTAAGAATTTCGTAAGATTACTTATATACATTCCAATATACCCATAGAACCACTGCTTACAATAAAGATGTTTTGCCGAGGCCTTAGGTACCAAATTGCCAAGAATATTAAGTTACCTAGTATTTGAAGTATTATGAAAGCAATCTCTTATGTTAAAGGGAGAGAGGGACCAGGACCTGGTGACTATCATGCCCCTACTGAAGACAGTGATAGAAACACATCAATGAAAGTGTCTCCACCACAGAATGTTCCTGCCTCTTCTCACAGTGTAAGCTCCATATGTGTCGTACCATAATAGATCAGTGGTGTAGATCCGAGTATTGTTGAATAAGAAGGGACTCAAGTGCTCATGAGGATGTATAGTCTAAGGGGTCCCCTGCCTATGATACTGACTCATATGTACATAATTGTCTATGGAAGCAAAATGAATATATACTACTCTGGATCTGTTAGTAAAGATTGTGCCATGTTCTTTTCTATCTTAGTTGCCACGCTATCACATATTGGTCACCAAACAAGAAGAAAAGAAAGTGAGTTCTTTATAAATTTTGCTGGATTACATATCACAATTGTCTATATTTGTATTACTCTTGCTAAATAAAGGCAGTACCAGGTCCAGGGAAGTATGAGATCAAATCTCAATTTAAGGCCGATCAGTCTCCTGAGAAAGAAGATGAAGCTATTGATGAAGCAGACAAAGCTCCATTTGGAGCCCGAGAAAAGGTTATCAACACAATCTTGCTCCACCGTATTTCCGCACTTTTCTTGTTTCATTCACTCACAAACTTCTTCACTAACTCACACACTTCTTTCTTCACTCACTCTTTGTTGAGCCCATGAAGTCCAGGTGTGCCTTTGTGCAATAGTGATTGCAGTTTTCACTTAGATGTTCCATATCTCATATATAGAGGCTTAATCATCGAACATAGCTAGAGATTCAACAACGATCAAACTCTCTATTTGCCTACCATACAGAGGTTCATAGATCCTAAACACCACTCTCCAGCCTGTACCACATACCAGGATCCTCGCTCCGCCTTCTCCCAGTCTCGTCTGGGAACAGAGAGAGCTCCATTTGGCCAAACTTCACTCCGTTTCAGGAGAAACAGAAAAGACAAAGATATACCTGGTATTTAGCTACTCTGCTCTAGTTATGTATATTTCTGTCTTTAAGCATGACTTGCCACACTTGTTGTAAGAGCTTTTAATATCTTCACAATGCTTTTTCCTACGAGGAATATATGTATATAGCTAATATTTAGTTTTAGTATTTCTGTTTGCACAGGTCCAGGATCATACAACAACAATCAGATGACTTCACTAGCAGCAGACCTATCAAGAAGATCCCAGTAAGTATGTATACATTATGCATGCTACTATTCTCAAACAGCACAGAGATTAGCATACTAAGAGTCGTTCACAGGTAGAGATTATTTTGCATGGAAGAAAGAGAAGGACAAAACCTTATGTGAATTAAAGAGCCATTTGCTGTAAGCCATAATCTCACTATCCAATACAGGTATCATGGTGTATACAAGTGCCCATTTGGCAGTACATCAGTGAGGACGGCCCCTCTCATTAAGAAGGATAAGATCACGGCTCCCGGACCGGCACACTACCAGAAGACTACCTCTGGAGGAGGAGCAGGAGGAGGAGGCCAGCCGCAGGAAACTAAACCCAGCTATACATTTGCCTCTACTACTAGTAGGCTCTACTCTCCTCCTTCCATTGTTACTGTAAGCCTTTTGTATGCAAAATTATTCACCTAAATATTTTCCTCTACTCTATATTATTCAGGATATTCCTCCACCTGGGTCATATGAAGTGTCAGAGTCTTATTCTATGTCTCAAGGTTTGTGTACATTCTTTCATTGCCACCACCACAGTATACTCCATATAATGCTTGTAGTTATAAAAGTTCATTTATCACAGTATGTAACTCTCTGATGGTGTCCAATTACAGTATAATGTATTCTGTTCAACAGATAGAGCTCCATCTAGAGTGACTAAAAAGGCGGTGAGAGGAGCTTTCTTGTCATCATCATCTCGGTCAGCTCCTCCGCGGGACATTATGCTAGAGGAACCTGACATCATGAACCCTGGTCTGTTATACGCCTATACATAATAACCATTTCCGAAATTTTACTGCAAATTGTTGTGAATAGTAGATACCTAAATCTATGTTATAACTTCTATTAGGCAAATTATCTTTTGTCACTGATGCTTAATATACACAGGTCCAGGACAGTATAATTCTAATGAAACTCTGGGCCTAGGGAAGCCCGGACTCCTCTGCTATAAGGATCAGAGATTCAAGCCAATTGACAATAAGGTTCCTGGACCTGGAGCTTACACTGTAAGTACATAATAACCACAGCTCTATTAGCAACAACCCATGACAAGTGTTTGGTCACTCTTAACCATTTTTATTGCTGAAAACTATCTTCCACATGGAGTCCATTATTATACAAACGGCCCATTTCACTTCAGATATATATTTTTAAACCACATTACTATACCCAACTATCTATCCTGCTTTACCAATCCATCATTAAAGCTCTATCGTAGAGTATAAGCTATAAGTTGCTATGGATAGACTAGCTACTGCTACTTCTTTATTCGTGTAGTTGAGTAAGGCGTACAAAGACACGGTTCTCCAGGGAACTTACAATGCCACACTAAACAACCCTCTCTCCGCGTCATCCGAGCACATCAGTCCCAACAGATCAGCCAGGAAACAAAACTTGGTAGTTCAGGCATAGAACTTTACTACTTAGATTTATTGAACATAGTTCTTATGCGCATGCGTGTTTCAAGTGGTCACGCGCGCGTGATAGTGGGTGGGGCTGGCTCTCTGCGTTTTGTTGCCAAAGCGAAAATGAGGTCGTGCGCTATCCTGTTCTTCGCGGTTCTTCTACTGGCTCCTCCTTGGGCTAGCGCCATCAACGTAGTTTCAATCGATAGCTACGGAGCCATCGCTAACGATTCGTCTGTCTCCGCCGCTTTTACAAACAGTCGCGCCATTTCCGAGGCTCTTCAAAAAGCCGCGACCGGCGACGCCATTCTTGTTCCCCGCTACTCGAAGTACTACACATTCTCGTCCGGAGCCTCTAATCTAGCTGACGGCGTGCAACTCTGGATTGAAGGCGAACTGATAGCTCATTCTAACATCACGGAATGGCCGTACTCAGGCGGGAACTACCTGAGCATCTTGACCATTGATAACTGCAAGGATTTCGTGCTGACAGGTAACTCTTTAGGAGCGATCAACGGACAAGGCTACGAGTGGTGGGTACTAACAGTGTTCAATTTCATCGACAAGACGAGGCCTAATATGGTGGACATGCACAATTGCACCAACTTAGTAGTAGAGAAACTTCGAGTGTATGATTCTCCACGTTACCACTTCGAACTGTCCAATATGTCCAATCTCATAGTCCGAGATATATTCATATGGGTCAACGTGACGGCTCAGCGTGATCTCATGACTCGGGCTCAGGTTAAACTCGGACTGCCTCAGAGCCCCCCGTGGGATTTGCCTATGTTTCCTCTCAACACGGACGGGATTGACCCTTCAGGGAGGGACATTTTCATTCAGAACATCACATGCCAAAACTTTGATGACGTCGTTGCAGTTAAACCGCAGGGTCTCCTGAAAGACGGGTGCACACAAAATGTGACGGTTGACACCGCTCAGGTCTTTTGGGGAGTTGGAATGAGCATCGGTTCTGTACCCCCTAACACAGACATTAATTGTATCCGAGATGTTTATATTCGTAATGTGAAATTCACTGAGCCACTAAAGGCAATTTACGTCAAAACAAACTCAGGAAAGGATGGATTTGGTATCATTGACAACATCAACTACCAGAACATTAGCATTGAGTCTCCTATACTCTGGCCCATATATATTGGACCTCAACAGCAGAAAGAGCCTAACGGAGGTGGTGATGGAATATGGCCGCCACCACAGCCGCTGGTTAACGTAACTAACATTCTCCTGCAGAACGTCACCTCGGATTACGGATGGTTGAATGCCGGAGTACTCCGCTGTGCTGAATCGAACCCCTGTCGAGGAATAAACTTTAACAATGTCCACGTATCTGGTTGGGATTCATTGTTTTATGTCTGTGAGCACACGGAGGGAACAGTTACTAACTCTACCCCAATACCATCTTGTATGGAGAAAAAACCATATCCACATGCACAGAAAGTATAGTGTGGTATAAATTGTGTAGGGTGTGTTTAAACTTCCATTTTTATGTTTATTTTACTTTTACCCCTTGTTTTGAAACTATAATAGCAAATACAACACACCTAACAACTATGCGGAGGCTAACTATAGCTATAGAGAGTTTTGTGTTATCACCAAAATGTGCTAAAGTTTGGCTTTTCTGTTTTATTGTGTTCCATAGGTGGTAGAGAATGCACCCAAATCCACAGTGGGATCACTAAAAGACACTCCGTCTTTTTTGGCTTGTTTGCTGTCCATCATTAATCTGTCAGGCAACGTCCCAGTGCACCCATTGAAACTCATTCGTTTTATATCAGCATCAGTAAAGTCGATTATTGCATCGAAGGTACAGTTGTTAAACTTTGCACCGGCCAGTGTGCTTCCTTTGAAAGAGATGTTGTGCTTAAAGCGTACTCCCTCGAATTCTATTTTATCCATATTTAGCTTTTCCAGCTTTAAACTAGAGGTAGATTCATACTTCGGAGTGCTAAAGCCTGACATTTTGAAGAATTTCTTATTCATGAGGTGTGTAAAGGTCAACGGGGAGGTTTGTTCGAGTCTCACTTTGTGCCATTCCAGTAACATCGTGAATTCCTTCAGTTCGTAGTATTTCGTGTCACATATCATTTCGTGAAGATCCCGCTGGTCTTTTCCCCGCAACGCCGCCGAGGCCATTACCTCCTCGCCCTGACGCATGTAGTTATATAAGAATAAAGCGAAAGTGACCGGGGTCCCGGTCGATAAAAACATCTATTTTCGGCCGGGTTGTCTCTTTGATATTAGCGATGAGCGCTGGAAAGATTGAACATCGCTGCCTCTGAAGAGTCCGCAAGTCAGTCTCGAACTTCGTACCACCGATATTTAGAACTACTATGCGTGTTCTGCCGTCGTTCGCCACGTATTCGCCTCTTCTTTTTATCTCTTCGAATTCCCTGCGCTCACGTTCGAGACTGGCTTTTTCACCGGCCACGCGCTGCCAATGTATCTCCTCCGATATCCTCAGCTGTTGCTTTTGCTCTTCGACCGCTTGTTGGAATCGTTGTTTCGCGAGGTCCAATTCAGAGGATTCTTTTGCGATCAACTTTTGCGTATTCGATAGTACTTCAATGCAGAAGTTGATGTCTGTGCAATGTCCCGTCTGCGAGGGAGACAGTCCCGTCTGCGGGGGAGACAGTCCCGCGCGTCTAGCCATCGAGTATTATAATAAGCTCACTCCTCCCACTAACACTTCTGAGTTTACTTAGCTGCTGCATGCCTTTTTATTTGCGCGGCAGGTTCAGGCTAGTAAGGCGCATAGCCTGCTATAATCATTAGTTCTCCGTATGTATCGTATCTTATTCTCAGAATAATAAGAAATACTAGTAATGCCATTCGCTGTAGAGCGTAGATACGGCATTGCTTGTGATCGACTCTTGACTCCGTTCCATATGGAGCGTCTTTATTCGAGAATAGATACCCTACACACGTAAAGTGGAATTAGCAAGAATGATGAATTTCTATAGGAAGCACAAACACGTGCGCACGTGAGATGTGCAGATAAGAACATTTTGTTTTGACGCCCCACACGCGCAATGGCTACCCCGGTGGCTGAGAACGTTAGTATTCATGTGAACATAGATGGCGATGAGGAGGTAACTGGAGCAGAGTGTATATCAGACTACTATGACATCTTATTGCTGGGACGCACTGGCCAAGGCAAGAGTACGACAGGAAACAAACTCCTCCAGACAGATATCACTTTCATCGATCAGAATCCTTATACGACCCACTGGGAGGAGAAAATAAAGGAAGAGAATGTCACAGGAGAGCTCTCTGGTAACGCCGAAGATGGTTTAAGGGTAGCGGACAGTGCCGAAGCGACCGCCGGGGGAATCGAAGATGCCATCAGCAAGGTCATTTTTAAAACGAAATCGGGGATCGAATCGATGACGAGCAAGTGTAAAGTAGTCTCCGATGAGGCAACTAACATACGAGTCCTTGACACACCGGGTTTCGCCGACTCCCGAGAAACGAAAAAACGTGGCGTTTTCCACGGAAATTTCCAGATATTTCGGTCGATCCTTCGCGCTCAAGACGAAAACAACCTGGCCTTTACTCGCGTGCTTTACTTTCTACCACATAGAGGTCCACTGGAACGAGCAGATGGAACGCTACAAGAGGAACTGCAACTAATCCACGGGTTTCTAGGCGACGAAGTCTTCAAGATAATGGTCATAGTTGCAACCAATCGATACAAAGAAGGCAAACCAGAGACAGTAATAGACGCAGAAGACCTTGAACAAACCCAAAAAGTATTTATGGCAGCATTGGAAAAGATCACTGGCACAGAGAAGGCAGAGGAAAAAATAATCAAAGAGTGCCCCCCTGCAATTTATCTCGCATACCACGAACCCGACCTTCTCGCCAAAATTTTAGGTGCCTATGGAGATCTTTACAATTAACCACTGAAAAAGCCAGAGGTGGTCCAAGTATCTCCAGATGATACCCACTCTCTGGAAGAGGTGATGAGAAGTGCCCGCAAACAAGGAAGAAAGTTACAGTTTCACGACAGGTGTGCCGAGTGTTGTGCCAAGCTCATTTACTCTGAGTCACACATGGGGAGATTCCCTGATCGAGTGATTATCAATGAAGGAGGCGAAACTGAAAGGGTTGAAAGGTACGATGATAGCATGTGCCACCCTCTTCTCATTCCCAAGTATTCTACTATTTCAAAGGTTGTCGGAGGGATATTTCACATTGCATTATTAGGAACATTCGTAATAGCCGGGAAAATCCATGGAAGAAAATTCTGGCCTGGATTCACCAACGAGGAAGAGCAGTGTGCAAGTTGTGATAACCTTAGCTCTGAAGGCTGTCTAAATATCAATGAGGTGTTTGAGTTTAAGACAAAGGAAGGGAAAGTGGAAGTAATAAAGAATGTCCACAAGACAACCCTGGATAAACTGCATGTAGAGGCTCAATGAGTAGTGTTTGTGTAATCCTCTGTGAATACTATTTTCAGTAATTGGCAGAAATTTTTTGGTAGTGCTCTTTAAGATTGCCGCAATGATTACAAAGAGTCTAGCTAGCTAGCTAGCTAGCTAGTAAGGCCACGTGCGCCGCAGTTGCGCGCACCAGTCAGTTTCGAGCATGCGCATAAGAGTTTTCTGCGGTATAAAAACGGGGGCCGAGTTCGGACTATTCACGGAGCTCTTTGAGGAAACTGTATATCTCAGATAGGTATAAACCTCTAAAAATGCGCAGTCTAATCCTTCTCTCATTGGGCGTCTTCGCGGTTCTCTCGATCATAGAAACCGCCAAAGGAGGTAACTTTCACTCCGTCATACGCCGTGCGGTAGCGACCAAGCTGAATGTAAAGCGCCAAATTTCAAATGCCACTGACCAATGCCTGGAAAATAAGCTGAAAAACTTGCCGCAGGCTGAAAACTGTTTTAGCGACCTACTAGAAATGGAGGCCGTTGTTGACGACGTCGAAACGACTGAGGAATCGGACGAAGACACCCAGGAAGAATTGGAACAGATCTTTGGCATATTGTGTCGGCCTGAGTGCGGTAATCCTTTTATCTCAGCGAGCGACGAGTGCGGAATTTTTGATCAACTTCCCGGATTGAGGGAGTTTTACATCGACATGTGTGGAACGAATCAAAATGGCGACAGGTGCTACGTTCATTACTCCAGCAGCTTCAACGATACGTTCACATGCTCCATTTTACTGACGAACAACGACACTTGTCCGTGCAGCAGATCGCAACTTTCCCAACAAGTGGCCCAAAGCGGGTGCTGCATTAACACATTTAACGACTTCATCACAGCGGTTATAATGAGTGCTTTCAATGTCACCTTCGATCCGAGTGAAATATTCGGAGTGTGCGAAATTGATTTACCGGGGAAATGCAACAATAGCCCTCTCGTAGGTGGATCGATCGGCAGTACAACTACTGATAATCCTTCAAGCAATCCTTCCAACACGCCATCTAACTCATCTGGTCAACAAGCTGCCACCACTATATTATTTGTAATTTTTATCACATTTGCGGTGGTTCTGTTTGTGTGATAAAATACGCACCAACAGTAGTTAAAGCTACACGTATTGATACAGTGTTTGGACTACCTAGAAATCACATGTATAATCAATTAGACTTAGTTATTATACCACTCCATAAAATTACACACAAGTTAAAATAATTTAACATTATTATTATTATAAAAAATCAAGACTTATTTGTGTATATTGAGAACGTCTGCTGAGGCTTGTGGGAGTTTCATAAGCTATATACCAAAGTACGCATGTGACTGTTATTATTAAAAAGTCACACAAGAGACGACTATAGCTAATGTTAAGATTGGACTAACTACATTACTCTTCCATTCTCTTGCACCTGGACCCTTGAGGGCTTTAGGAGACTGTCCCAAATCTACCTTCATGGTCATCATAATGTAAACAAAACCCTATGTTTAATACCACATTTAGGAAAGGAAGGAGTGTTGTACATAACCTCCTTCACTACATCATGACGAATAGGTACATCACTAACTTGTAGAGAGATGTAGGTGTGGAAGCACTTTAAGAATGCATGTAGTATGTAAACAGTGAAAAGGCAAACGACCATAACCGTCAATAAATAAGGTTTCGATAAACTAACTCTAAATAATGCTTTAGCTATAGCTTTTATTACATTGGTAGCCAGGAGATACTGGAAATTAGAGACTGTGGTCATAATGAGCGCCTACGGTAGCTACCCCTCATGTGTAACACGTGTGATGATCTAAGCCTAACCTCAATCAACTTATCAAACTTATGTGTACTTTCGCTGAAGGATGATAGGATACATTATAGCTATTACACTTGATGTCTTCAGACGTCTCAAATTCTTTGAGAAATGCTCTGATTTCATAATCTGAACAGGTTGGTTCCCAATAGGGGCTTTCCTCCCCGATGTGTGGTCATGTAGGATACATTATAGCTAACTCACCTGATGTCTGTAGACATCTCAAATTAAAAGTAGTATCATTATACTCTTTAATAAATGGCCACCAAAAGAGTCTCTGACAACCTGTCCAATAGTAGACCACATTAATCTCTCCGCATGCGCGAGGGTTACGGACTTGTTCTTCTCTGCATGCAGGGGCGTGTCTGTGCGGGTTAGACCCGCCCGGGGGAAGTCATTCCTAAGAGTTACACGGAATTTTCCGGATAACTAATGGCATTCCTAAGCGCGACGCCCCGTACGTACGTTCGCTGCGAACCCGGTTTAGTTGCCTCGACAATAAGCCTAATCTCTGCGCTTCTATAGCTCGGGCCTCTCTCCTAGGCCTACGCACATTTATCGAGAAATTCTTCGCGAATAATAGAGAAATAGGTATTTTCCCGGAATAAGGTGCGCATGTTCGCTTACCATTACCAACATTATTGCGCATGCGTTTATCGACGTATGTACGCATATATTTTTTTGTTTTTCTACGTGGGAAAAAACGTATATACGCGATTCTGGAGGAACCAAAATTTGTTCAGCCCCCGCCTATACTAATATATACCACTGCTTTCTCCGCTGAAACAGAAGATATTGATTGTAGGATCAGTAGTATAGGGTCTAACTGTATGCCTTATATACGTATAATGGGTCTACGCGTACGCAATGGTATTTATACGATCGTCCACTGTAGGCTGTTGTGTTTTAGTTCCAAAATGACATGTGAATTGGCAGCAAGAATATGACAATCATAGTATAGGCTATTGTTTAAACAGGTCTGTAAAGAGAGTTTCGCCTGCCTCCAGTGCAGAACCCAATGTTCTAGCTTCTTCATTGTATCGTGATTCGTCTTCTGCTGTCCAGGTCAGCAGTTTGAAGTCAGGGTGCTGGAGCTGTTGTAGCAGGTCAGAAAATGCTGGCCGTGAATCTTCACTCATTCTCCTGCAGTTATTAGAAATAGACACAGTGATAGTAGATATTCCTTTAAACTTCCTTTTGCCATAGACTCGACTAGATATTTTACTAACAGAACCCACTAGTTCGACACCCACAAACATTATTATTATGCTCCTACATTATAATATGCACAGCTACTGCGTGTAATGATTATTTTAAGCCATTCTCAAAGGTTATCTTCCTTGAAATATACATCAATACATTCTTTCAATCAATCGAGATTTGAAGCACCCATAAGTACCTGTGTAGTTATCCAGATAAGCAAGTTCTTATGTAATATATTGCTAATATTATAGGAGAAGAACAAATTTCCCGATCTATATATAGGTTATCTCACCAACAACCCATCATGATGAGGTAGATATGTCGCGGACACCCAGGTGGTGCATGAGGTACACGACCAGCTTGTATCTCTTTTAAGGCCTATTAATATATAGTAACAAAATGACATCATATTCCAGAGCTAATAATACACTGCATTGTATACCTCTTGATTGTTGAGATTATTAAATGGTTTGAGGCCGACGGACCATATTTCGTACATTATCATTCCAAAGCCCCATACATCGCTAGCTGTAGAGTATTTCTTGTATAGCAGAGCCTCTGGAGCAGTCCACTTTACTGGTATTTTTCCTCCATGAGAGAGATAGTAGTCAGTGTCCATTAGGGCTCGTGACATACCAAAATCAGCAATCTAAGAACAAAAGATACTACACTATATTACCATCCAATCTATGTGCCACTGTATTGTATTATAGTTGAAGTTGTATACTCCACTATAGTGGACACCTCAATACAACATAGCAAGTTTCAGTATCCCAACTGATCAAACACACACATAGCTACCTTTTTTCGAATGCACATCCATAAACAGTATTTCTAGCTCCAAATTGTGTGCTGTGAGGAGGTTTGTATACATTACCTTGCAAACTTCACGATCAGTGAGAAGGATGTTCCTGGCGGCAAGGTCTCTATGAACAAAGCCACGACAGGACAGGTAGGTCATTCCCGATGCAATCTGTCTACAAAAACTCAGTAGTAGGGCTGGTAGATTATTCTTGTTGTCTCCTTGCTCGGAGAGGCTAAAAACAGTAACATGATGTACTACTATTACTAATAGTTGAATGTAGCAGATTACCTTTGTGCGATTGATAGTAGATACTCCTTTAAACTTCCTTTTGCCATAAACTCTACTACCAGTAGTGGCTGTGTGAACAATAAGCATGGTCACATGCATACTCATAAGCCTAGTAGACATAATATTACAGTACATGTACTAGAGTTCCATTTACATGTACACCTTAAACAGGTTTGGAAGCTAGTTTACATAGCTATAATATACCTATGTGTATATTCATAGCTTCACTAGTTACCTAACCATAATGTGTCTCTATACACTTGTACACTAAACCAGTTTAGAAACCTAGCATCTAAACAGGGTATGGTTCGTGAACTAATTTCTGTGTCCCAACTTTCTACCGATCAACACACTTGTAACACCTCCAGAATGGACACCCTGCTATAACGGACAAATAACCTTGTCTTAAATTGTCCATTATAGAGAGGTTCCACTGTACATACATAGCTAAAAGGCTTAACAGTAAAGTATAAACTGTGTTAAGTGATGAGAGTGTGATCTCACCAGTTCCTTATCAAGGACGACACCGTGGAGATTGACAACATTTGGGTGTTTGAACTGACACATAATGGCTGCTTCTTGTAAGAACTTTGTACGCTCTTCTTCAGTGAATCCTTCTGTTAGAGATTTGACAGCCACCACTCTCTCATCCCCCTCCACTGCCAAAATTCCTTTTCGCACCACGCCAAACTCACCTCTGCCCAACTCATCATACAACCTTTACAACAGAAGAAACTTAAATTAAAGCTCATACTAGACAGAGGATGTGCCTGCATTGATTGACTGTGATTGGCTTTAACCACCATTAACTGATTTTACCACATCTCTAGTGTACGTTGGCATTACTAATAATTCAGTATTTAACTTGAAAATTACTGAAGAGGTGTACTAGTGCCTGAGCCCAGTCAGAATTATGTAAAATTCATTCATAGGCTATAAAACAGAAAGAGGAAGGAAGGCAAACAAGGCAATGTTGCACAATTCAACTGCACTCGGAATCAGCTACTTTTTTTCCAGAGAAAACTGAGCTGTCTTAAGTGGGACTCAAACCCACAGCACTTCGCTTTCTCTTTCCAGACTATTTATTATAATGGTATGAAACAGAAAGAGGAAGGAAGGCAAACAAGGAAAAGTTACTATACAGTTCAACTGCACTCACGACAGCTACTTTTTCCAAAGAAAAATGAGCTACTTTGAGTAGAACTTGAACCCATAACACTTCACTTTCGCTTTCCGGGGCTTTCCGGGCAAAGTTCTCTATATACCAACTGAACTAGCAAGGTAGCTCAGTTGGTAGGGGCTCAAGTTAGGCTACACAACACAGAGTTAAGCAAATATTCCCTACAATATCAGCATGCAATCTCACTGCCAAGAGTATTATTCTCAGGTGATGGGATAATATATAGTAACTCACTTGATATCTTCAGAGATCTCAAATTCCTTAAGAAATGCTCTGAGTTCATAATCTGAACACGTAGGTTCCCAATAGGGGCTTTCTTCCTCGGCAGTGTCATAGTTACTAGCAAACATGTAGTGAGGCTCTGGATTAGTGGCGAGGGTACTCTCTCTGTGTTCGATTCGATGATCACTAGCAGTGCTGAAACTATATCTGATTGTTCTCTCCTGGTCTATTGATTCATATACCTGTGGAACAATGGAGAGAGAAAGAGAAAGAGATTTCTGAATAGAATGATATAAACGGAGGAACTACTATATTTTTTAAAGAAGGGACCTTTAGAATTAGGTTTACTAAAGGGGTAGTATGTATAATCAACAGTTTTCACTTAGTTTCCACTTTTAAAAGGTCCCACTATAAGATATATATCTGAAAATGTCCTACGTTATAGATATGGCACTACCTAAACAAATACATAGAGTATATAACAACACTTGAGAATCCTCTAAATTTAGCGTCTTCATAAAAAAGAACCAGAGGATCCATCCATAGTTATTAAAAGGTTTTACTGAATAGTTAGTATTGAGGTTAGAAGAACAGTAGGAGAGCTGGACATCATTGCTTCTGCTTGTGTCATTCAGTTTTGCAACCCTAAGATCACGTCTTCGCTTGTAAGCTACCAACAAAGCAACGATGGTGGCAAGAATTCCAATAAAGAGGAGAGATGGAACAATCACTGAGGGAACCAATACCTCTGCCATAATACTCTCTCGGTTTGTATCACCATCTGTGTGAGAGACATTAATTCCTGTAAATTTCTGTGTGAGAGACATTAATTCCTATCAAGTCTGGGACCAACAGGAAGTCCATCAAATCCCAGACTTAATAGAGATGTTTCTGCAACATAAGAAAATTAGTTGCCTATATACAACTTATAAAATAAATTTACCTAAGAGTTAATTCTTACTAGGTGGATTGGGTGATATGTATGCTTCCGTGTTAATATACATTGAACACATTGGGCTGGGATTTCGACTTCGTGAAGTGGTGTACAATATACAGTCACTTGAATCATTTGTCATGAAAACTGGCAGGAATATTTCATCGAAATTAGGTCTAATCTCAACAGCAAAGTAGTTTTCAGCAATGACTTCAATATTCCAATTTGATATATTCACTAAATCATTACACTCTGATCCGCGAACTCTAATAGTCCTTGCATTGATTCTAGAGAGTTCACTATCAATGTGATTAATTCTCATCCTGTACTCTGTATCATTTGTTGCTGTTTTCGGGTTATCTCTTATCAAGCATGCTCCTTTAAATGTAATACTTTGTAAAATGCCAGAGCATGGGATTGTGATATTCAATAGATAAAAGCCAGATTCTTGTTGAGAAGGACTGGTATACTCATTAACAATGTTTCCCACCTTGCATACTGTGGAAACGTAGTGAAATATATAAAACACAATGATGCTCAAATCATAGGATAGTTGTTATCATATGAACTATGTATATACATATTTATTGTAGGATAGTGTGCCTTCTAATATCATTCTTACTATGGTTACTTCAGCTAAATTCTACAGTTACCATTTGGGTGGGGTGTCGAAATAGGATGCATCAAAGAAGAAGTGGTAGTTAATTCTGGAATTGGTAAAGGAGTTTCTACTGTCACTCCTATATACAACAACAATAACAACAAAGGGAGTACATTTTATATTACATGTAACTACTATAGCTATATAGTACACTTCATTACTGCTGATAGCTTGTGTGGGTGGTATCAAGAAGGAAGTAGTTGCTTCAGAAGATTTTAAAGTTTCTCCTATCTCCTCCACAAAATGGGAATGTTTTGTTGTAAAGTTGGACAAATAACTGCATTACTGTTTGTATTCATTGTTGGCATAGAAAAAGGGTACCTTTTTTGTGATCTCTACTATGCCCCCTACAAAAAAGGAGCCTCTGTGGACAAAACATGCCCATGGAACACATGCCAAGAAGATAAAAACAAACAACATAAAGTACCACAACTGTTTCCCAAATAGATATCATTAGTGATGCAGTTTCCACGCTCTCTCTTAAAACTGATAAAGATATTAGATATATGCTGCAGTAATCGTGAAGCTGCACTATAAAGCTGTGCTATAATGCATTACCATTTGAGCTGGTAACTGTTTATGCAGGCAGTTTGAAAGTGTTCGTGTTTACTTCCAAAGAAGAGTCTACAGTTTCCACATTCTCACCTACCTCAACAATTTGGTTATCAACTATTGTTCATAACAGCTTGTAGATAGACATAGGCAGAAGTCGCTACATAGCTAGATACCTCTCCCCACATAAATAGCTACTGTATATACCTCCATCCATACATTATGATTTTATTACTGTTTGAGCTGATCGCTGGTGTAGGTGATGTTGAATGAGAGGTGGTTGCTTCCATAATTGGCATCATAAGTGATGTAGTTTCTATGCTCACTCTTAAAACTATGAGAGGAATTATACAGTGAAGGTAAGCGTGAAGCTACACTATAATCCATTACCATTTGAGCTGGTAACTGTAAAGGGCAGAGTGAAAGTGTTAGTGTTTACTTCCACGGAAGATGCTGCAGTTTCCATAATCTCACCTACGTCAAGAAACTTTGTTATCAACAAATGTTGAGATATAAAACCATTTACTAGTTCTTGAAGGCGTAGACATAGGCAGAAAGAGGCTGATTTCATCAAGACCTATATTTCAAAGGACAGATTTGGTAAAGAGGGTAATACCTGATTAAACATTATAGACTAACCAGGTGGATGGGGTGAGATGTATGCTTCCATGTTAATATACATTGAACACATTGGGCTGGGATTTTGACTCTTTGAAGTGGTGTACAATATACAGTCACTTGAATCATTTGTCATAAAAACTGGCAGGAATATTTCATTGAAATTAGGTCTAATCTCAACAACAAAGTAGTTTCCAGCAGTGACTTCATAATTATTCCAATTTGTTATATTCACCAACTCACTACACTCTGATCCACGAACTCTGATAGTACTTGTATTGATTACACTAGAGAGTTCACTATCAATGTGATTAATTCTCATCCTGTACACTGTATCATCTGTCGATGTTGTCGTGTTATCTCTTATAATACATTCTCCTTTAAATGTAATACTTTGTAGAATGCCAGAGCACGGGATTGTGATATTCAATAGATAAAAGCCAGTATCCAGGTCAGAAACATTGGTATACCGCTCGACAATATTCCCAACCTGACAGCCTGTATACATACGAGGGTGTAATTATAGAGAAGCTTTCTTGAAATCCACGCAGTATTGAAGGACTACAATAGGTTAAGTAGTTATTCGTGCACCATTGTTTAAAATCAGTTTTCCTTTCGCGTAAATTTTGCCATACATCTATATACGCGATTTTCCACCAAATCTATTAGATTATAGACAACTATTTATAACTTTGCTAACCTTCTGACGTGTCTCCATTCATCAAGAGAATCGTGAACAGCCATAGAGTAGGGAGTAAAATCAATTGAAGTGGTTTCATGTTGCTCTACACGCGGCTATTCCTCGAATATGCATTATATAATATACATAGCTACGCAACTGCTGGCAAGCAACTGCTAGTACTACATCCTCTTTCCGTGTGTGCGTGACGTCTGCGTGTGTGCGCTTGACTATCACACGCATTAATGATAATCATAATCACGTGCTAATACTCACACTATACTCGCTTCAAGTTTATTTGGAAGATGTGGTACTCTATACTATTCCCATTACTACTTTTC
>JAODVQ020064117.1:0-18445 GCA_025400075.2 Phenganax stokvisi
GAAGTTTATATAGAAGACATAACGAAGAGAGATATCGTCAGCGTTGAAGGGATTATTTCCGTGCTGAAGTCTTGAGAAAAAAGGAGGCACATTTTAAAAACCAGCAAAAACGAGAGGAGCAGCCGGTCTCATAGTGTATTTCGCATGGTAAGCAGCGAATACATTTGTAGGTGCAGCCAATGAGCTCTACATTAACTAGAGAACGTGCACAGGAAACCATTGCTCTGATTAAAACTACCGAAGAGACAAAGAAGTGCATACTTCGGATGTTAAAAGGAAACTGTGGCACCTTATAGCACACAGCACTAGATTTTCAAAAGCAATTGCTTTGGTAGTGCTTCTAGCTTTTGTCGGGAGTGGTGCATTCAGGTTGAAACACTAAGGGGGGGGGGGGTGGTGAGGCAGTGTTGAGTTTCAATCCCTCTAAAATTTTCAAGGGAATGTACCAAATATCAAAACTTATAACCTTTTGACAAAGGCGCCGTAATAGTTTTTGAATTTCGTTATTAATTGCACGTCATGTGTACTTATCGTTTTCAGGGTCTCTGCTTCCTCCAACAGCACAATCTTTGTAACTGGTCTTGTCAGTTCTGACGTTCTGGTCTTCAGCTTCACGGAACGTGCCAGCCCATCATTTTGGTCGGTGTACGCCTCCAACACTCGTCCGAGTGGCCGGAAGTTTCGTGGAGTTTTGTCGTCCAAGATCAACATGATGTCGCCTACTACAAAGTTCCTCTGCTTCTTGTTCCATTTCTGCTGCACCTGTAGAGACGGGAGGTACTCTTGTGTCCAACGACGGCAGAACACGTTTGCCAAGTGCTGAATTTGATGCCATTGCGGACTATAGGCGTCTTGTTCGGAGGGGGACGCAGGTGGAACGGTGGGACCAGCTCTCAACAACAACAGGTGGTTAGGGGTTAGAGGTTCCATGTCTTGTGGGTCGTCGGAAAGCTTCGTAATGGGTCATCCGTTCATGATCGCCTCGACCTTGCACATTAAGGTGTTAATCCCTTCGTCGTCCAAAGGTTGTTCTTTGATAACCGCCTTGATCACCTTTTGCATAGTTCTTATGCATCGCTCCCATACACCACCTTGATGCGAAGCAGTTGATGGATTAAATACCCACTTGATATTTCTCTGCAAGAGATAGTCGTGAATCTGCAATTGATTCCATTCCTTTACCACCTCGCGCAGCTTCCTCTCCCCCTTCACGAAAGTTTCCACCATTATCTGAGCGAATCATTTCGGGCTCACCACGTCTGGCAATGAATCTCCGTCGGGCATTTATAAATGACCCCGTGTCTAGTGAACTTGCGAGTTCGATATGAATAGGACGAATGGTTAAGCAGGTAAATAGGACTCCATACCGTTTTACTGTGGTACGGCCACGTTGCACTTCAAGTGGCCCGAAACAGTCGACTCCTGTGTACGTGAAAGGTGGCTTTGACAGCGTCATCCAGTCCTGGGGAAGATAGGCCATTTTCTGTTGGGCCGTCGGTGCTTCTCGTTTCTTACAACTAATGCATTGATTAAGGATGGTTCGTACAGTCCTTCTCCCACCAACGATCCATTATCTTTGATATATCAGTGACAAGGTATACTGTACACCTGAGTGCCCAGAAATGTGGTGGTAGTGGTTCACTATGAGCTTGACTACATGGTGATTTTTGGGTAGGAGAATGGGATGTTTCGCATCTTGGGTGATTGGTGCTTGCCCCAGGCGGCCTCAAACACGTAGAAATCCTTCATTTCGTACCAGGTTGAGGCTGAAAATTTTGCTAGACTACTTTACTGATATCATGTCTCTCGAGTGCATTTGTTGTTCGGCCTTCTTCAGCAGCTCGCGTTCTTCTTTAAAAGATCCTTCCTGTATACGTTTCAGGATTTTTTTCTCAGTGTTTTGGATCTCTTCTACGTCGACAGGGAAGATTGTACCGGACGATTTGATCGCGACCAGTTCCCCAGTCTTTCGTTTCTTGCTTGCACATATAAGTTTTACCTTTTATCAAAGCAATCACGCCATAACTGTCCTCACACAATTCCAAGACGAATAGCGTTCGATTATTCTCACCACTGGATTCGTATCAGAACCGTGAGTTGCACATGCGATGGGTCCTTTGACCTCAGGATCAGTCTCATCAATTTTCACAGATGTTTTGGCTGGTCATTTTGGCCAGGCTTCGCTTCACAGATTTAGGAACTGTGGTACCCGAATCCAACATTCAAGGGACTCTGCTGACACACCCCTTGAAGCGTCATCGACTGGATTGAGCTCGGTAGTGATGTAATTCCATTGATGAGGAGAAGACGCATTGTGGATGATAGCGATCCGGTTTGCTACAAAGGTTTGAAATCTCTTGTCTTGGTTCTTGATATGGCGTAATACACATGTACTGTCCGTCCAAAAGAAAGATTGATCGAATGGAAAACTAAGTTCCTGACACGTTATTTTGTCCAGCCTCGTTGCCACAACCGCGGCTGACAACTCCATACAAGGAATCGTGACCGATTTCATAGGTGCAAGCTTTGATTTGCCGATCACGAAAGAAGTCCTTACCTTGCCGTCTGTATCTTTAATTCTAAGGTAAGTTGCAGCTCCATACCCTTGTTGTGAGGCATCTGCAAAGTGGTGCAGTTGGGTGTTGCTGACTTTGCCTGAATCAGAAGATTTAAAGCAGCGATCAACAGCAAGTTGCTCTAGCTTAGGTAACTTTTCTAGCCAAGCTTGCCAGCGTTTCAGGGAGCTTTCAGGACTTTCCTCGTCCCAATCCAATTTCTCTCGCCATAGATCTTGGAGAATGAGTTTGGCTTGAAGAATAAAGTGAGCAGTGAACCCCAATGGATCATACATGGAACAAACAGTCGACAAGATGCCTCTTCTTGTTGCAGGTCGATCCTTGATAACAATCTTAAACCCAAATTGATCCGATGATATGTTCCATTGCACACCAAGCGCTCTCTCAACGGACCGACCATCGAAGTCAAGAATCTTGACTATGGAAGCTCTTTCAGATTCAGGTAAGGATTCTATTACCCTATTCAAGTTGGAGAGCCATTTCGTAAGTTTGAAACCCCCTCGAGTTAGCAACTGGCGTAGACTCTGCGCGATCAACTGCCTCTTCTTCTTTGCTGACTGACTTAACGCAATCATTGACATAAAAGTTCTTTTCTACTGTTTCGATAACCTTGGGCTCAAAATGCTCCTCGTCATCTTTGGCAGTTTTCTTGAGTGCAAAGTTAACGCAAATTGGGGATGATGCACTGCCGAATAAATGAACCCTCATTTTGCATTCTTCCGGATCTTTGGAGAGGTCGCCTTCAGGCCACCACAGAAATCTTAGAGCGTCGCAATCAGTCGACGGAACACGCACCAGGTAAAATATTGCTTTGATATGAACGATCAACGCAACACGTTCTTCTCTGAATCTAGTCAACACACCGATGAGGGTGTTTGTCAGGTCCAGCCCCTGTAGCAACTGGTTGTTTAGCGAGGTGTCACAATGTTTTGCTGAGCAATCAAATACCACTCAAAGCTTGTCAGGTTTCTGCGGGTTGACCACCGGGTGGTGGGGAAGATACCAATGAGTTTTCAGAGGTCCGAGATCTAGATTAGATACCTTTCTAGCATAGTCTTTAGAAAACAATTTGTCCATGAACTTTCTGTATTTGTCTAATAGTGAAGGATCGTGTTGGAGTCGTTTCTTCAGCGAACGAGGACGTTGTTCAGCTTGCGATCGGTTGTTGGACAGGTGCAGTGGGTAGTTTTTCCAAGGCAATCCGATTTCATAATGGCCATTTACCAGCTTAGCTGACTGGTTCATGATCTTCAGCGCTCTCTTGTCATTCTGAGACATGGAAGTTTTCGTTTCATAGTTGACATCATTGAATTCCATGTTTCAGTGCTCTTCAAAACGTTGGTTAAGAGTATCATCCATTTGAGTACTGTTCACGGTCGTAATATCTATGTCTCTTCCAAGCGGTCCATTTTGAACCCAACCAAGCAGAGTTCTTGTGGCAAAGGTTCCACCATTCTTGCTTATTCATACCTGGTGCGGTTGCAGAATCTCTGGAACATCACTACCGATCAGAAGACTGATCTCAGCGTCGATATGCAGCATAGAGATACCCTGAAGATGTTGCCAGCATTCGACGTCTTCTTGTTTCCCCATACACTCGGGACGAATAGGTAAACATGGTGTTGAGTAAACCTTCGATAGCTCAACTCGATTTTGTTCATCCAAATCAAGAACTTACAGCTCGACCAAAGAGCATTTGATTGGAGTGCCTTTGCCATGCATCCTTGTCAACAAGAGACTGGTTTTGTTTCCCTTGTGTGTGATCTGCCTCAGAAGATTCTCAGTGCAAAACGAGGTGCTTGAGCCAGAATCTAAGAATGCGTACGTCTCTACTGTCTCCGACCCTCCCTTTGCTCTCACTCTTAATGGAACGATTGCAAGAGCCGTCACGGAAGAACCTTTTGATTCACTGGATGAGGTTTGACTCTTCACATAGCTGTTGACGTTGTGGGCTGGAAAGAAGGAAGGACACTCCACCAGCCAGTCACCAGTATACATGCATATCGATTCATATGTACATTTAACAATATATTATTATACTGTAGCATGCAAGCAGTACATCATTCAGTGCTGCTAAATTCCTGTTCATACAATAATGCATGTATCATTTGTTTTTTCATTATCGTATTTTTTATTACCGAATATTAGCATCCAGCATGTTCACCCAAAAAAATCCGCTATTGTTTCGCGATTCATGTCCGCTTAAATTCGCCCATGGCTAGCGGCAAAGCATACTTACCTGACACGAGAGGCACCTTGATCAACTAGGAGGTCCTCTCAGGATGAGGCCCTCTCATTGCACTCCGACTGGGTTGACGCCTGCGATTATCCCAAATGTGGATAACTCGAGCGTATGATTTGTGGTAGTGGGGACCTGCATTCACGCTCGTCCCTTTTTGCAACTCATATATTTTTTTGCAACATTAAATTAAAAAAACTGAGTTCAGTTCATTTACATGCACTGATCGATCTCTTCTTAGCTCGAGCCTTTGTACTTGGTTCACCAATTGTACATACATACCATTCATCAGTGTTCAGTATACACATATTTTCATAACATGTTGCATGCCTAAGTACTGACTGTTGTGGTATATATTCTAAATGTAGCTATATGTAGTGTGTATACTTAGTAATTTAATTATATATTTTGTACATAAATAGTTCACTAGTACATACTAGTTTAGTGTATGTATAAAAAATATATATAATATAAAACATAAAATACATATACATATATATTGTATAGATCATATGTATAGTATATATATAGTTAGTATTATCTACTTTCACTATATATAGATATTTAGTATACATATATTTGGTATATATATTTAGCACATAAATTTAATATATATACTTAGGGTATATATTTCGTATGGTATATGAATTTGGTATATGAATTTACTACATACATGCATTCTGTACACATACCTGCAGTACAGACAAATCCAGATTTATATGATTAGTACGTATACACTAAACTTTCATGTACATTTTAGATAGAAATACTCAGAATGAATTTAGAATGTTTGCAAAAATATGTGTACAAAATGATAAATCGTGATGACATACAAGTAGACACAAGTGAGGTGCGATTTTTACTGGCTCGCTGGCTGGGTGGTGTACATTTACAATGTACATTCTAGTGCACGACCTTTAATATCTCTCTCTCCAAAGCCAGCTGAGTTTTCATGTTAGTATTATTGCATGACCACTCTATCATCATTATACACAAACTTACTGGCTAGCTGGTGTGCAAGATGCAGGGCAGGTGAAGCGTGACCTGTCATTGTCTCAATGTCTACAGTTTTACGCAGCATGTGAGTGTTTCAAAAGTGGATTGTTAAAGTGCAAACGCAGTGCTAGGCAGCCGTTTTTCCAGGAGCACAATTTCACGTGACGTCCATGGCTGGCGACGATCACGCGCCTGAGGTGTGTTTTTTACACACGCACGCAAGCGCATGCGTAATTAGTCTTGAAGCTTTGTTCACATCAGAATGAAGCAAGCACAATTTAGCGAGCAAGAGAGACAGACAAGACGTGAGAACGAGCTGTGGACGAGCGAACAAATCAATGGTGGCCCATAAATGCACAAGAACTCTTCCAGGAATAAAGCACACGGCGAGAACGCTGCTCAGGTATGGCTTCTTGGCCTTTTCGCTAAGATAAAGTCGAGGCGAAAGGGAGCCACAGGACAAGGTGGAAACCGAGCTGCACAGTGTTGAAATCTCGGCAGCATTGCACTATAGCGGTTACGTGAATCAGCATCGCTAGTTTTCCCTGGCAGGGTTTGGAAGCCGGTGTCGATCTCTAAAAAGGAGATCAAGTGTTTGTACTTATTGTGGGACACCACTAGGATTCTTGGTCACAAAGGAAAAGAGTGCTAAAGCTCGCTTTGGAACCTGGATGGCATTTGGGGACAACGTGTCAAGCTCCGTAGTGGAACCTGGACGGTTACCTGGACTCTGGACTGGAGCCTGAAAAAGGTCTGAAGCTTCACGCCCAAGGAAGGGGCAGGAGCGGAAGACAACGAATTAGTGAGCGTGTGTGCAGAAGGAGTGCTAGCCCGAGGCCAGGACCAAAGGGAGACCTTGGTCTTTCGAAGGACCCCACCCAAGGGCTGAATACCCAAGCTGATCGCTGGCCAGTGCTGACTTGAAATGGCTTGGAGGCCATGTTCTGCGATGCTGTCGCTGGGGACTACAACGGAAGGGACCACCGCAGCTGGTCCTTTGGCCCGACGCGTCAAAATTTTCAGTGCCTTAGTAGAGGCAGAGATCCCAGAGGAATCAATCAAAGGAATTAAGTGCCACAACCCACGCACATGTTCTATCGTTTTCCATGAAGAATTTCAAAGAAACAACTACATTGGAACAAAAATCAAACTCCACAAAACAATATACACCTTAGAAAATCCAGACAAACCCAAGATTATGCGAATGTCCTTGAAGTGAGTAAGAATCTATGGATATCCCCTTGAGGCGGACATAGAAATCTGTATTGAAATATATCAAGTAAAAATGAGGAGAAGGAGAGGTAGAAGAATGAGAGAAAGGAATTATCGATTTTTATTGATAAAAGAAAAAGGCGTAGAAATCAGAAGGGAGGTGCGTTTGGTGCTGGACTGGCTTTGGGTATGTTTTTACCACAAATTCTGAATACAACTTGTAAAATATTAAATATAAATGTGTAAAATTGTATAGAAAGAAAATAATATATATACATACATATATAAAGAAGATTATTATGTGTGCATGTTATTTTATTGTGTGTTAATGTGTGAACAATGCCTCCTAACGTTCAACCACCCTCGGATGCCGCTCACCCTCCAAACGAACAAGAACAAGATTTTGACGAGAAACGTGATCAACTTATTAGCAATCTTTTTGTCACATTATTCAGAAATTATCCTTTTAATATAACATTTGTTGATTCACATCCAATTCTTTTAAATTCTTTACCACATAATGATTATTATTGAGAGATTAAACGAATATGGACTTTTTAAGACAAGTGATATGGCAATTCATATGAAACTTGTAACTGTAACAGTTGCAAACCTTAATGCCCACCCCAATGATAACACAATTGTTGGGTTTTGTCCATTTCCAGCACATACAATGTTTTCTATTTAAAATATATCAGCCAATGGTGTGCTGTTAAATACCACCACGAATGAGGAAAATCTTATAGGGTTTGTCAGACATATAATAACTGAGGTTCATACACAATATAGAGATTTATTGGCACTTAATGGTGGTATCACGATACACCAGGAGTAAATAATTGTAGTGATAGTTTAGTAAATGTTCACGATCAAGGTGCAGGTTTAGTTAATGAAGGTGAGGCAGATAGATTAGCATTAACAGATAATGGTTTAACATTTCATTGTAAAGATATTCTTGACGCTAACGAATTTAATGAGAACATTAGTGATTGTTACATACCTTCAGATTATGATTTGAAAATTATATTTACACGTGCCGCTAAAAAGAAATATATGTTTGCTGGTGACGATGATATTTTTAATGCTAGTGATATCGCCATTAAGGATTTTAAACTTGTAGAATTAATGTTCAAACCAAATGCACAATTGATGACAGCAATGAAATATATGATGGTGAAAAAAGATAAGGAAACTGGTTATTTCTTGTATCAATTCTGTGTTGTAACACATAGTGTAGCTAATGGTACACAATTTTTAAGATATAATTATTTATTTCATGTTTATAAACCGTCTCGTATGATTGTGGGATTACAGACACAAACACAATTTAATGGTGCACGTAACCAAAACCTGTTTAGATTTGTATTACCCACATTTACAAGCTTTGAAGTTAAAGTGAACAAAGGAATTATACATCCCATTTAAAATGATCAATTTGATGCTTATGTCGGTTTGGTTAAAGAGCTGTAACGTCAGGTTAGCCTTAGAATACTTGTAAATCCTATAGGATAATGATTAGAGTTTTATTCGATCTAAACATACAAAGTTAAAGACAAAACAAATTAAAGTTAAAGACATTACAAATATGGTGATTATATTGTTGTTAAACGTGCTTACTTCTGTGGCGAGTTTCTACACATGTCCAGGTTAGCAGTTGACTTTACATGACTCAGGTTAGCAGTTATATTTTACCAAATATAAGACAAGTAATCTAAGTAAATGTCCTACTAAATGCAATGTGTTCGACTGTTCAAGTGTTCTTGTCACGTGATACATACAGTCAATTCTATCCCTCAGAATGAGCTACGTCAACACCCTCCCCCTCGCCAGGTAAGTGTTGTCAGTCTCGTTCTACCCTATGCATTTTCTTTGTATCCTCCAGATGGGTATATGACTGCTATCTTCGTGATCCGTCGCTCGTATTCTGCGTTCAATGTTTTGACTCTTACATTTCTGACTCGACCATCTGCTTCTGGATGAACATTTATAATCCGTCCAACAGTCCACTGTCCTCTAATTGCATTGGTATCTTGCAATGCAACAACATTATCAACTCTGACATTTCTGTTGTTGATCAGCCAATTTCTTTCTTGGGACAAGGGTTGGAAAGACATCCCTGTTCCACTTCTTCCAAAAGGAGACTATAATTCTTTGAACGAATTCAACGCGGTGTCGTGGGTTGAGTGTATCTCTGAATGGTCCTTGTGGTATGGTAGAAAGATGCTCGTCCTAGGAGAAGATCATTTGGACATAAATACGAACCATCCTTTGGGTCGTTTGGTATGCGACCAATGGGACGCTGGTTGATCAAGTTGGCTACCTCAAGGAGGCATGTATAAAGCTCAAGTGGAGTCAGCACTAGGTCCCCGATTGCCTTCTTTAATGCTTTCTTTGTTGACTTGACCAAGGACTCTGCTAGCCCATTTTTATGAGGTGCGGCAGGTGTCGTAAATTTCCATTCCATACCTCTCTCTGCTCCAAATTATTTCAATTCCTTTAAACTCCATCCGTTTAACATATCCTTCAGTTCTCACTCTGCACCTACCAACTGTGATCCATTATCACTCAGAAGCAATGCTGGTTGATCTCTGATAGTGAAGAATCATCTCAGCATTTGTAAAAACTCCATGGTTGAGTAACCTGTGGCTAACTCTACATGTATAGTCTTTGTCATCATACAGACAAATATTACTCCATAATGCTTGTCGTGCTTGTTTTGACTGACTCTGACCAAGTATGGTCCAAATTAGTCGCACAAGGTGTGGTAAAATGGGGGCATAAACGGTCACAGAGTCGTTCTGGGCAGGTTAGCCATGTACTGTTCTTCAACCTTTGCACTCATTCTCTTGCAGAAAACACACTTCAATCTGATGGATTTTGCCAAGTCGTGACCTCGAATAATCCAGTACTTCTTTCTAATCTTTGCTATTGTTGTTGCAACTCCGAAGTGGCCAGCTTCATGTAAGTGCTGAGTAATGAGGTGAGATATCCAGTTATTTTGTGGGAGCAGGGCAGGATGTTTAGTGTCATAGGATACATGTGCTTGATCGACTCGACCACCTACTCTCATTTCTCCAGCTCTGTCCGTGAATGGACTTGATTGTTTCGGTTTTCCCGACTTTACAAGCTCCTGTAAACTTTTTTGAGCTTCCTTTATCCAATAGATTTCTGCTTCTTTGAGTTCTTTTGGTAGCAGCGGATCATTCTCTTCCTTGATCTCGGTACCAGGCGAGTCAGTTTGATGCTGGTTTATCTTGCATTTAGCTTGTACACTCTGAATGAATCTTCTCACATACGCAGTGACTCTAAGTAGTTTCCTCCAGTTTGAGAATTTCTTACATGAAATTACTTCTGATTGGTCGAGTTTCGCCAATTGTAGAACAGCACGTGATTTTTAACGTTCCTGTTGTTCATCTTTCAGTAGGCAACAACTCTTTGGGCCACTGGTTTTCTGATGTACATAAAAATTTAAGACCATGCTTTCATCTGCCAGTTAAATCTTGAGCAGGTATTCCTCTCGAAACATCGTCTGCAACATTGTGCTCCCCGGGAATGTGCTTCCATTGACATGGTTCAGACTTGCTTTGGATCTCAGCAATCCTAGCTGAAACAAATGGCTTGAACTCTCAAGCTTGACTACGAATCCATGATAAGACAATGGTACTGTCTGAGAATAAGACAATTTCTCTGAACTGGAAGCGTGTTTCTTCAAGATTTGACTGTGATAAGCAAACAGCTAAAACTGCAGCTTGGAGCTCCAATCTAGGAATTGTCAGAGGCTTCAAAGGGGCAACTCTCGATTTGGCAGCAATGAATCTTGCGATGAATGAATGGTCAGACTTTTCCCATTTTACATATGCACATGCCCCGAATGCTTCATTTGATGCATCAGCAAATACGACCAGCGAAGGAACTCCTGCCACGTCATCAGGCGTTAAGGATCTTTCAAATGTCACATGGTTGAGTTTTTCCATTTCCTTGAAAAGATCCGTCCATAACACTTGACCAGTTAGACTTAATTCTTCATCCCAACCAAATCCTTCTAGCCACAGTTTTTGCATTCCAATTTTGGCGTGCATCAAAAAAGCTGCAGCCATTCCAATTAGATCATAAATTCTTGCAATGTAGCTCAGAATTTCTCGTTTCGTTAGCAGTATGTTTCCCGGTGGATGCACTTTGAATGCGAATACATCTTCCTTGTCTTTCCAAATTACTCCAAGAGCTTTCTCTTCTCATGGACCTTGTAAAAACTTCATGGCTGATTGGTTGTCATTAGCGTTGCTTGTTGAGAGGTCTTCCAGTGGTTTGTTAGAGAGAGCCATCCTTTGACATGAAATCCACCAGTCTTGAGCACCATATCTGTTTGTTTGGCTAGTTGTTTTGCTCTGTCAACCGAATGAACAGAGTCGCAAATGTCGTCAACATAGGTATTGTCGGTTATAACTTTGGCAGCATCTGGGTAGCTTTTCTGGGCTTCTTCAGCAGTCTTTCTTGAAGCGATCTGCGCCATTGCAGGTGCAGGTTTGTCCCCAAAGGTTAATTCGGTCTTGATGTATACATCTGGCTCCGGTTCGGTTTCCATGTACCTCCGCAAAAATCTGTGCACATCTTGGTCACATTCCAGAATTAGAATTAGGTGGTACATCTTTGAGATGTCTGCACTTAGGGCCACTTCATTCTCGCAAAAGTGCAAAATGACGCCCAACAGGCTATTCAGAAGGTCTGGCACTTTAAACCAGTAATCATTCAAGCTGTGGCCACAGTAAATTGAAGAGGAGTTGAATACAATGCGTACTGGTGTACTTTTCTTGTCAGGTCTAACAACTTCATGATGGAAAATGTAGTGCACTGGACTGTTATACAACTTCATTTCTTCGCTCGTCAACTTCCGAGCAAAGTTCATAGTAGTCATGTCTTTCATCTGTTCATCGTATGCCTTTGCGTGGTCTAGTTTCTTTGCTAATCGTCGTTCAGTTGCTTCAAGTTTTCTTTGTGCTTGATCTCTATTGTCAGGTAGAGCAGATGGATCCTTTCTCCACAGATTGGGGATTTCCGCTGGTTGCTAATCTTCCGACACGATTGTTCGATAATACTTGCTTCCTTCACTTCAGTAGAGCTGGGGTTGTACTGTTACAGGCACATGATTTCACAGCTACTCCCATTGACTCTGTGCTCCAAAATTCTGCCATGTCTACGATTGGTGTTGCCAGAGATTAACAAGGCAAACGCAGTAGGTGACCTCACCTTTTTCTTGTGCTGCTCCAAACTAGACCCAGCCTAATGGTGAATATCTAGCAATCAGCTGTCTGCGTTGTTGTGTTTCCCCTGTATGCAATAATGGATTGTCGATACCGACCAGGACACCAACAGGACCATCACTCCTCGAGAAATATCCCTTTCTAAGGCCAAACATCTCAGCAACCTTCTCAGTATCAATACTGACAGTGTTGCTTATAGATGGAATTCCAATTGCCTTGATAACATGAGTTGCTCCGTTTTCCATTGATCGAATCCTAACTTCGTATACCTTGGTTTCTAGTTCTTCCTCTTTGCCACCAACCTTTGCAATTGTTATTGTCACATCTTTGCCCTTGATACGAAGATTTTCTGCCACAGATGCTCTTATTAAACTTACTTGTGCACTACTTTCTAGAAGTATGTTTGCTCGTTTCACTGTCTTTCGTATACCAATGATTTCTGCTGCAACTGTTGGCAATAACGCTTGTCCTGTTGTTGCGACAGATGAAATTATGCTTAAATCACTCCCTTGTTATAGCGGGTGGTGGTAGGATATACATTGTCGATCATTGACCTTTTCCTGACGTCGTCATCTCCGGGAACCATTCGAGATATTATGGTTACGGCCAGCTCTTTTCACAAAGCTGAAACATGCATGATGTTCCTTTGAGCATTTCAATCAATCAGCGGGATTCATTGCTAAAAATTTGTGGCATTGATCAGTCCAGTGAGTAGCATCCTTACATAGTAAACATTTCTGACATCCTTCTCTTTCAGTCAAATTACCAACAGTTGACCTTTGATTTGAGCTTCGAAACGATGCAGTTGCTCTCATTTGAGATTTCATTTCACTGGTCATCCATGAGATCATATTTGACAAGGTGGCTTCACTCTTTGTTTTCTCTCGATGGCATGCCCACACTTTTCGATCTTCTATAAACATTTTTTGCTCAATGAACGCAAGCATGTGGTTGTTGTTCATATCATTCGTTTCACCAACCTTTTTCAATGTATTATAACTTCACCTCACCAGTTGGACAAGATCGCAAAATCGAGCATTTTTAAAGTCTCTGATAGGTTTAAAATGTGTAATGTCCTGTGTTATCATGTCTGCGATGAATCGTGGGTCACCATACACCGATTCCAAATATTCCCAGGCTGCATCATAATCTTGGCCGATTCTCCTTACCATATCGAATGGTTTATCATGCAGACAGGCTCTAAGGATAGTAATTACATCCCGTTCTCCATGCCTTGCTTACACAATATGTTTGAAATCAGCCTTGAATATGGCATAATCCCCAACATTCCCTGAAAATTTTGGTAACTTTGGTTTCTCCATTTGGAAGTTACATGGTTTGTTTGTAGTGCTCGAGCTCATGGTTTGTTCTAAAAGGGGCTCTGAGGTGGCAGGTGGAACATCGGATGTTGGTGTTAACGTTTCAGTTGTATGTGTTGTGATAGAGGTTTGAGATATTGGTGGGGTTGGGTCTTGAGGTTCTGGTGCAAATGGAACTGGGACATTGCATACAGCTGAGACTGTACGATTTTCAGGTTGGGGTTGCACACTTTGATTTGCTTCCTCCATAGCTAACACAGTTTCATGCTCTGTTGACACTACTGGTGACTCTGTTTGAGCACCATACTTATCCTCTTTCAATTTGCTTTGTATGTAATCCTCTGTGTCAATTTTTACATGAAGAAATGCATCTTGTACCGCTTCAAACCATTTCTCCTCTTCCTCAAATTGATCATCGTCTTCAATTAGTTGTGTTAGTTGTTAATGTTTTGGCATTAAATCCAAAAAACTCTTTTCATAAAGATCAAGGGACCCTTTAATTTCTTCAGCAGAGCAATTTCCGGATATTTGTAAATTAATAGTTTTACTTAGACGTGTCAGAGCAGCCTTTCCATTTCTCCTTCTAATTTTTGCTGTTTTAATATTCTCTTCAGGGTTTTCAGTCATAGTTTCGCTTTAAAATTCTTACATGAACTTCTCCTTGCATATGGATTTTCTGATCAAATCAATGTTTCTTTCTAAGATATCAATTCACGGCTTAAAACGGTCAAGCCTCTTCTTAATTTTACAAGAAATCGAATTGTAACGTCAGGTTAGCCATAGAATACTCGCAAATCGTATAGGAAAATGATTAGAGTTTTATTCGATCTAAACATACAATGTTGAAGACAAATTACATTACAAATATGGAAATTATATAGTCGTTAAATGTGCTTACTTCTGTGGCGAGTTTCAACACATGTCCAGGTTAGCAGTTGACTTTACACGAATCAGGTTAGTTATATTTTACCAAATATATGACAAATAATTCAAGTAAATGTCCTACTAAACACAACATGTTCAAGTGTTCTTGTCACGTGATACATACAGTTAATTCTTATCCCTCAGAATGAGCTACGTCAACAAAAGCCTTCAATCATTTCTATCGTGAAAAACCATTTAACTATTCCAATTACTTAACTGAATATGGTGTGTGGTTGTTGATTTAAATGCAAACAAAGTCAGTTACGTTCAAGTGTTGCAAAACACTGCGACCAGAAGTGTTTCGTTACAATGGGATTTTACTGCTGGTGTGGGTGCAGCTAATCAATTTATAATAATTGGCAAATTTAAAAATCAATTAAAGATAGGATATAACTCACCAGCCAGAACATTACTTTCAGTATAGGTGCAAGCTGTTGTATAGTCTACATGTAGAATGAAAAATGTACAAAATGTGTTCCAAAAAACAAAATAAAAAATGCAGTTGGGAGGTGCAATAAAACATAAAACAAAGATTATAGATGCTCATAAGACGTTGCCATGTCTTGTAGTACGTATCGATCCTGTAATAGTGCATAATTCATAAATTAAATAAAAATGAATCAAATATTAACAATGATGAAACAAATTTTTTTGATGGAAATACAGAAAGTACTGATAATAGTAATGAGGATACTGAAGAATAGATATATACTGAAAACAACAAAAATAACAGCAATGAATTAGACGATAATAATGATCTCGATGAAAACAATGATGCTGACGATGATGATGATGATGATGATGATGATGATACTGATAGTACTGATGAATCAGATTATGAAACAGGTTACGGTTCAGATTATTCCAGTGGTAATAATGAAACAGATAATGACAAAGATAATCCAATTGTTTGAAATATATTGAAACAATTAATTGAGTACAATAAAATTAGAGAAATAGAAAAACAAAAAAATAATCAATTTGTACCCTCTTTGAAAAGGTATTTATCTTATAACTTAGCGAATTGGTGTAAATATTATACGAAACATATCAAAAGAAGATTATTAAAATTAACAAAAATAATTCACAATAAACAAGTTTCAGTGAGAGTTGAACCAATGAATAGATAGTTAATAAAAGATTTGATGAGAAACAAACTTCATACACAAAATTGAAAGATGATATTCATTGAGAATGATTTCCTACATCTACAAGAGAGCATTAAAGAGAGCATTACATCTACATGAGAGCATGAAAGAGAACACTACATCTACAAGAGAGCATTAAAACTATTACAAGAAGCAATTGATAATTACAACAAACGTAGAAAAATTACAACTGGTTAATGCAAACAAACTTGACAGTTTTAATAAGTCTATTATATAGAAAAGAAGAGGAAAAAGTAATTTTCGACAAAGTTTCGAAACCTCGTGAAATCGTCAAGTTTTTAGAAAATTACGATGATTTACGTAATAAAAAAATAGCACATGAATTATTAGGGAGTGTACGAATTAATTGTTTGAAGAATAAAGAAAATCATTTAGCCAGTAAAAATGAAGAAAATGAGGTTGTATTAAGAAGAGATACGATTAAAGTAAATGAGAAAGAATTTTAAAATAGGTACGCAAAGCATACTGTGGGTAGCCTTGTGAGTAGTCATTCTAAACAATGCGCATAATAACCGGTTTTGTAGAAGAATATAAAACATCTATTGAACATCATCCAAACGATCACTTCTTGTCTTAAACTGTGGTTAGTGCTCATGTATTTCCGGAATATTCATTACAAAGTAATCATTCAGTAATTGATTAGCCTACTCAGGTAATATGGCAGTCAAGTTCAGTAATTGATTAGCCTACTCAGGTAATATGGCAGTCAAGTTCACGGTCGAACCGCAGGCTATATACGATGAAATATGCTTGCTTCTACTATTCTAATGCCATATAATGTCAACACCTATCATGCTAAAACAGAGCTTGTTAATGTACACTTTGAAAACAGTTGTTCACAGTAGATTTTTTTACACAACAAAGTACGCTTTAGATATTGAAAAAAAAGGCAATATTGTATCTAAGTGAAAAAGCTGGTATTGTGCATCCCTAACATGCTTTCAAGCTCTTACCGCCCAAATATGAAAACAATATCGGAGTCCAATATGCCAAGCAAGCATGTCTTTTCCGTCAAAGCTAGCCGACAAATTACAACAGCGGATTTATTCATTACGATTGTACTTGTCCCAAACCAGTTGTATTTGCCAGAGTTTGTTGAAATACATGTGTGCAATTGATTTCTTCCTTTGCTCGGTTGCCCCTTGTCATGCACACATTACTCAGCGCAGTTAAAATCGCTTCATTTGCGAAGAGACCATACTCTCAAGTTCGCATCACTTGAATTCAAAAACAGTTTTTCAATTGGTGAGTATTTTTCTATAACAGTATGTCTAATTGCTTTTTCAGTTGTTTAGAAATGCATGTGCTAAACCAGTCCATCGATAGCCCTTTGCAGATTTTGTGAAGTGCAAAACGTTGCCCCCGGCATATAGATTCGACCGTGAAAAACTCAAAGAACATCTGTTTACTCCTAAGAGTAGTGTAGTTTTGTATGTTCTGGGACTAAATTTATGCAAATTAATTAAAATTATAATAGAAAAATATACTTTAGCGCCATTTTGAATAATTAATTAGAGGTCCCAAAAATGTCCCAGCTCCGATTAGTATAAGATTCTATTATGCATATTTAATGAGGTAATATTTGCTGAATCAGCAATGTATAGATGCAAACCAGCCTTAGCCAAGCTTCCCAAGGTCATTTGAGGTCACGTGACTAACTCATGAATAATTAGCGAGCAATGACGTCATCAAGATTCATGAATAAGTAATGAGCAATGACGTCATCAATGTTCTGGGACTAAATTTATGCAAATTAGGTAAAATCGTAATAGAAAAATATAGTTTAGCGCCATTTTGAATAATTAATTAGAGGTCCCAAAAATGTCCCAGCTCCGATTAGTATAAAATTCTATTATGCATATTTAATGAGGTAGTTTCCAGGAACTTCGAGGCTATTTCCAAGAATTTGGTCGATTAGGGGAATCCCCCTCGCCTCACTCGTGCTCGCTTCGCTCATGCTCGCTTCGCTCATGCTCGCTTTTTCAAGGTCACAATCTTAATAGATAGATAGATGCTTTATTTCTTAAAATCTTGCAGCCGATATGGCTGAATTACGATTAAGATAACAAAAATGACAAATAATTAAAAATATCTACAAAATCTACATAGATAATGAGTTATGTACAATAAAACTATTCTTAAATCGTTCAGTTCTAAAAGATACATTGAATATATTTCCTTTCCTAAGATTTAATGAAGGACAGTCGTTCTAGGCGGGGGGGGGGCAAAAGGCTATGCAGTTTATGGCTTTTATCAGGCAAAATCTCTCGAAAGAGTGTCCTTGAGAGTTCATCTCGTCTTTCGCTAAGGTGTTGCATTTTGGCTACACCGAGGGCCGTTTCATAATCATGGTCTAGGTATATAATTTTAGTGCACGCTTTTGAATTGACTCCAGGTCGTTGGACAAATATAAGGGTAAGCTGTTATGGAAGACTGGACAGGCGTACTCCAAGACAGATCTAATACACGACTTATAGAATTTGATAAGTTCGTTCGGACCAATGTTTGCTCGTTTCAATTGCACTAAATAGTAAAGACGCTTGCGGGCCTTTTTAACAACCTCGTTGATATGACAGTTCCATTTCAAGTCATTAGATATGTGTAAGCCCAGGATTTTAGCGTTGGAAACAATGTCTAGTAAGGCGCAATCAATATTGATTGGATTGAGATGATCGGCGTTGGCTCCAAAGTAAATTCGCATCTCTTTACATTTAGAATGGTTCAGCTGGAATTTATCCTGCGCGATTCTGTC
>JAODVQ020064224.1:0-18445 GCA_025400075.2 Phenganax stokvisi
CCCCCAATTTTTCTAGGGGCTTAACTCGAATTTTCCAAACTGTGCTAACTACTTCGAGTTAAGCCCTCCGATAAAATGGGCGTGTAATGGGTGTGGTTTGGGCGTGGTCGGGGCTTAACTCGAAGGGGCTTAACTCGAGGGGCTTAACTCGAAGGGGCTTAACTCGAAGATTTGCAACCCCTCCATGATTATTATCACGGTCGATTGTATTTTCATAACATGAAGTTGAGCGGGGAAACAATCCAATATGGCCGATTCTTGCAGAAACTTTTAATGAATGTTGTTCTAATATTTTCTTGATGTATCATTTGCTGCTATATTATGTAGAGTAATGGATCATTTCTAAAAGGACTACTGTGGATACTGAACGAGCGTCATGACATCTACAATATATGCATCAGAAATATTCAAAGAATTGCGTCCTCTTTGTGTGGAAATTGCTCAAGAACCGACGTCTTGCAGACTTGATGCACTGCGAGATTTTATGCAATCAAATTCTTCATCAGACTTTTCAATGCTAGTTGAATATATTCTCTTTCCTCTGCAAGCCACTGTCACGCGAAAGAACACGTCAATGAAGTTGAAAATACAGGCATTAGGTTGCATTTGCGTACTTGTTTCAAAAACTGGTCTGAGTCGATTTGACTTGTTTCAACAGATATTTCGACATGTTTGTTTGTTATTGAGTTCGAAAGAGCCTGGAAAGGTATGTGAGAATGTGTTGAGCACTATTATCATAGATGCTATTATTACACCAGATGAAATTCCGTTATCATGAGCATTGAAAATGGACATCAATATGTTATCTTGAATGACATCATTGATTTTCCTTTGTTGTATTATTTAGTAAAAAAATCAAGTGAATTAAAATCGTCCATTGACCCAGATGCCGATTTCAATAGTTTCAAACTTATTATCCTGTGCAAAAATGCAGGGCAACTGCGTCAAACTGACCATAAGTGTACCTGTATGTTCTCAGTGGAGCAAAAGTGATAAAAGTAACTAATGCCTCAAATTGTTCGATTTAAACAGGCGTGCTTCATGAGCCGTGCCACCCACCGCATCGCACGCTGTTTGTGTTTGAGTCCCAGGATGCATGAAGTACATGTTTTTGATATTCGTTACAATGGCAACTTGCTCAGCTCATGTGAAGTGCTGCTGTTTGAATCAACATATGCTTTGGAAGTGCAACATGCCTCTGCCATGCGTAATATTAAGCACAGTGTCTTTTTGATTCAGATGTTCTGCCAAACGTGTACAGAATTCACTGAGTTAAGTTCGGTACATGAAAGCATGGTGTCTAAACCAGGCCTAAATGTGATATAACTGGTCAATAACAGTTTTAGAGCCAGATTGATTGTATTGCAAAAATCGCCATTAAGTGCATCCTCAGTGTGCAAAAATTTAGTTGTCTTTCAAAGAAACTCGGTTTCTAACAACTTTGATCCTTGGTAACATCACATATGTCATGATAATGTACACATGCCACAATGCAGAGGTTATAATACTAGTAATGCCATTGGTAACATAATCCTGATTATATACATCCATAAATTGCATTCTTAATCACCTTAAAATAGTATGCACAATGTAGTTCTGCATATTTTGCACTATGCAGCATTCTATTTTATGTTATACACTGCCAATACTGTAATGACATAAGAAGTAATAAGTAACCTGTAGAGTTTCAATTAAAGGTTTCAACAAGTATCACTGAAGATTCAAAAGAAGTTCTTTTGGATTGTCTTCTTGTTCTGCTTGATGTATCTACTTGTGAAGTATTGGAATGTACTTATAAAGATGACTTCATGCCTTCACTTGGGCACTGTGTGACACTTTTGTTAAACATTGCTGTCAATGATAAAGCAAAGTCTTTGGTTGTCAAGGCAACAAAAATTATTAGAAAATTTGTATTCGTTTCAAACATGGGGACAAAAGAGGATAGTAATAAGTTTAATGCATATGAGAAATTATTGTCAACAAAACTTGCATCGTTCTTGCCAGGGATTTCAATTTCTCTTAGTAAAGTGATCACAGGTGGGATAAGCCGTGGACAGACTGTGATAATTTCAGCACTTGAAGCATGGACGGCTCATTTGAACGTTGTCATGAACAACAAGTTTTTTCCAGGTACTAAACTACCCGATTCACTTGATCAGCTCACGCATGTCATGTTGAAACTAATGCCAGCACAGAAAGACAACCCTAATCCTAACACTTGTGATAAAAAACCCCAGGAACCTGAGGAAGAGAAGTGCTTGGATGTTAAAAAAGACCACGAGTGGTTTGTCAACACTGCTGCTAAATTAAAAATTTTGATAGAACGAGTGGCGAGTTTGGCAGGGCATTCTAGTTGGAAAGTTCGTTTGGCTTTGGTGGAATATGCTTATGTACTTCTAAAAGATTGCTCAATGGCATTAGAAGTATGTGTACCGTGTTTGTTTGAGATTGTGATTGGACTTTCTTCTGATGAGTACGTGGAGGTATCAAAAAGAAGTAACGATGTTGTATTGGAACTGAGTGCGCTACTGGAAAATAGTGGTAGGTAAATGACTAAATGTTGGACTGAAGAAAACTGCAGGCCGTCGTAGCGCCTAGTGTTTCTCTAATATGTGCTTGGTAAGCTTCTATGCCTAAAACACGCTCTTCAAAACTCACGCTGCCTGTGATATTTAGTCAAGACAAGTGGAAAGAAATGGACGAGACTGCATGGGATGAAAAAGTAGCATGTCTATTGATTTGGTGTAGTCTTAAAATGCCATGTCCTTTTACTTCTAGACCGGGCATCTATTGCTGAAATCATTGAAGAAAAACTGTACTCGCATTTCAGTGCATTGCCTCGTAAAATACGAGGCACCGACGAGGGAATGAAATTGAGGATCCTACGTATCATTGTGGGATGTTTGGGGCTACTTGGAGACCGTTTGAAGACCACTTTGAACTCAGGCTATCTTCTGAAAAGAATGTCACAAGCCTTGATTCAGGTGAAATGTTAATGTACAAACCCAGGATACATTGCGTTCCCACTATTTGGGTATTAAACCCTGGTTCTCATGTTTCATCGACGATCGCTGATCAGAGCTTTAAGCCTGGTTCTCACAAGTCGCCGACCAATATGTCGCTGACGGTTGGCATCGCGCTTGCAACTTTTGTTTCTAAAGGAGAAAGTTATTCATGAGACGAAGGAATTGAACATAAATGATGAAGGCTGTCGATCATCGGCGACACGAGCCTAAGCTTTTTTGCGTCTGCGACAAATGAAAAACTGCTTCAAATTTGTAAGCGGTAATGGGCAACCATTGCCGATTTAACCGCTGCAAATAGAATAGCATCTCACCATTGTCACCAATCGTAAGCAATGGGAGGCGAGTCGGGCGACATGAAAACCAATTTTGAGCCCGTTTTCAATAGTCGCCGACTATAAGCGGTTCTATTGTTCGCGATTGGTGGCGGGTAAAGTACTTTGTCTGTTCTTAATACTTTTTCCTTATACAATGAGCAACGAAAGTCGCTATAGCATCGTCAATGGTCGGCGAAATATGAGGACTTGGCTTAAAGCCTCTTCTGGGCAGTAGCTAGACACGATAATTGTGTGCGCGTATTCATATAATCGTGTTGTGTGTACTACTGGTTTTTTTAAACGATTGCTTTTACGGTATGTAACATGAATATAAGAATATAAACCACCCAATTATCGTGTCTGGCTACGGCCCTGAGTCTCGTTTTTATATTGCTTTACTTGCATGTGACCTGATTATCGTGTAAAGGAAACAAATGAGGTGCACATTGATGAGCCATGAAAAATATTAATTTTATATCACTAGGTTTTAGAGTTTGATCTATCGGACATACGAATCGTGGAGCAGAAAACGTTTCAAGACACTACTTCAGAAAAGGACTTTGGTGAAGCAGCAAGAAATGACGTTCAGTTTATCTACAAGAAGAACTTTCTACACTTCCGAGATGAAAATATACTTTCCGCTATTAAGAAAATTTGTTGGTACTTGGGTAACCATGGAAATCTTGTGTTACTTGTGGACCACTTCTTGGAATTGTTCAGGTCTTCCTCAGCGAACAGAAAGCAGGTCGTGTTTTTAATTAATGAGATTGTGCGTGGGTCTGGTGGAATTTTTGATCAAGATTTTTCAACTCTTAAAGGCAAGTGCTCGTTATGTGGATGCCCTTCTTTTGTTGTTGTCCACAGTCCACTCGCACATGGAATTTGTATTTTTGCATGAGTTCTGCTGGCAACTGTTATGTATTAAAGGAATACCAATTGATATTCCGTGCAGGGTAACGTCATTCATGCACGCGGGATGCTGTGAGACTTACGGAAAGCGTAAAAATACACGAGCTGCAGGCGAGTGTTTTTTTACGCTTTCTGAAAGTCGAGCAGCAACTGCTTTATGCAATACAACTGGTTTATACCCGTCATCTGAAATTTAAAATGCCATTATTGCAAACAAATATACATTATTTAATGATGCATATTTATACATTTTTTAGACCCGTCCAACGAAGGCTATGATACTATTCGTATGTCCATCAAACTTGTACTGAACGATTATCTTTCCAGAGATATTTGGAAATTACGAATATCAAACGATGAGTCCACGCGATCAGGCTCCCAAAAAGATGACTTCTTTAAGTTCTCAAACAGACGAGTATTAATACCTCGTCAGTCCATATCGTTTTCAGAACTGAACAGCAATGTTCAACTTTGTTGTTTGTTGTTGGAAGGGATCGGATTCTTTGCTTCTGTATTGCATGAACAGTTTGAAAGGTGCAGTATTAGCTCCAATGTTACGAGGACAATTTCCGACTGCTAGACGTTGTTTTATTTTTATCTTGCTTTCTTAATTCTGTATATATTGAAGACTGTTTGATTTTTTCAAAAAGAAATTGTATAGATTTGGTGTTTTTATGTGAGTTGAGATGCGCCTAGCCTATAAATACCAGCGCACGTGGGCTCTAAAAGACATTCCTTTATGTGCATTATTACATTCAGGATACATGAATGTGGCAAGATATACGAAAAATTGTCTTTGAAAATAACTAAAATGTCATTATTCTCCCAATTTTAGCATGTTGTTAGACATCTTGTACCCACTGATGGAGAAACTTGGTAGTCGCAATGCAACTGTAAGTCAAGTGGCCAGTTGGAGTCTGGGAACCATAGCCATTTGTTGTAAATACGAGTCAACTGAAGAGCTCATTGCAAGAAATGTCGACTATCTAATCAACTCTATTTCTCTGAACTTGCGTCATATCAAATTGAACCCTGATACGCCAGCTGTACTGAATGCCATGCTGCAGTATGGCAACCAGGACTTACTTCCGTATTTAGAGGACACTTTAGACGAAGTGCTTAATGTTATTGATTACTCTGACAACAATTTTCTGCTCTCGTTGGTGAAAGTGTTGAATTCCCTGACTGTTGCGCTTTCTAAATGGTTTCCTGTTGATACGATGGAAAAAAACACAAGGTTTGAAGAGGAATCTGTAAATTCAGTTCAAGTAAGCTGTTTCTCCTTCTTCAACGATGCTTGACGTATGCTAGAATGCTTGTTGCAACTTTTACGAAAAGTTTCCATTCGAACGGAAATATTTTGATTTCATCTCGATAGTATGCATATTTGGAGAAGTTCAGACCCTAAAGTAGATGAAAATTAATTCAGTTTTAAGACTGGAAATAAATATACTGCTTGCACAGCATTTGATGATGATGAGCTCGTTGGTTATTTTGCACTGACTGAAACGAAAAGTAAAATGCAATCCTCAGCTGCATGCCTGGCGCAATTTACCAAAATTTGAACAATTGGTCCGAAAAATTCATTTGGTATTATTTTGTTTACACACTGAGTCAGAGAGTCAAACCATGCAGTGGCGGTGAATATATTTACCTCCTGGCGGAAATACAAATCCTCACTATTGACAATCTTATTTCACTGCACGGTGGTTTATTCGCTAGGGCGAGCGCCTTTCACCTATATGAGCCAGTGGGTTCGATTCTCTGCGTGGACTGAACTTTCTGATATGAAAAGAGTCAGTCAGCTATTTTGCCGAAAGACGTTGGTTTCCTGGGGTACTCCGATTTATTCCAACAGGGAAAGTTGACTGGGAGGGTTAATTAAGGATAGATAGGTTTAGAAATGTTGTAAATATAGTGTCCCCGATTAGCGTAACTGTAGCCAAAGATAGTGAGTACAGAAATGAAATTGTTATAATCCTATAGGAAGAGCTCCGGGATTTCTTTCTCGCTCAACTGAAGCTAAAAAAGGAATCATTGGGAGACGTTGTGGAAGATGATGTGGATATACCAGAGCCTGAGGATGATCATGAACTGAACGATGAAGGCAAAGACAAGGAACTACCATTGCATATAAAGGTCACAGAAAAGGTACTAGAATGAATATCTACAAGTATTTCACCATTCTGTGAACAATCAAGTTTTTTCATGTTATTTGTATTTATTTGAATGATTTACGTGCGTTTTAAGAAGCTTGCTGTCTTTCTCTTTGCAATTGATTTGAGTAAGAGGATAATGAACTATAATAAACGAGTCTCGACAGCAGAGCACTGTCAGCTTCGGCTGTTAAAGTTTAACCTCATGAAATAAACTTATTGTTGCTATAATTACTCTCGAACTATAGCAGAGGTTGCAGGTTCGTATTCCACAATATAAAGCCATAAAAAACGAAACAAACTCGGAATACCGTCATATTGCAAAATTAAGATTTGAGTTATTAAGAGAAAAAATCCTGGCGGTATTTCGACTTCATTCCATGATCATTTTCAAATTGATGTCTTGAAACATTCTTTTGTAGTTCAAATCTTGAGCATGCAAGATGTTGGTATTCGGAGTTTGTTTCGTTTTATATTTCATCAAATTGTCTGCTAGAAAAGGATTTTGTATTCCACTGTTGCTAGGCGAGATTTTTGCTTCTCCAGTATAGTTGTCCTGGTTCTAAGGTACACGACCTCGTAGCCAGAGTTCTTGTTTCAACATATGCTAGATGTTTTTCTTCGTATCAAAATATTCCTTCATTCGTGTGCGTGCCACAATTAAGAATGTGGCGTTACATTTATAACAATTCTGTTTCAGATTCTTGAGAAGTGTACTTATTTTCTCACATCAAAGTTTGCAACTGTTCAGTTGGTAATTCTTGACACGATTCAACATGGCGTGATAGTATTGTCTAACACAGAAGATCATCTCCTGCCTATGTTACATAAATTGTGGACAGCATTGACGAAATGCTTTGCTGATGAGCAATTGGTAAGAAATTGGACTGAATACACGACAGTTTGTTTATAGACTCCTTGAGCTCATCGTGTGTGAGTTACACTGATAGTAAATATCATGAAAAATGAGTGTTATATAGTTCTTTTCAATATGTATGTTATTAGCTTATACGCGATAAAAAGAACGTCAGAAAATCGAGCTGTGTTTGATTGGCTTGTGGTGGACAGAATATAAACTTTTTTAAAGTGACCACTTTTCACTGCTTTGTTAAGCTGTATGTTAGTCAAACCTAGCTTGCGTGCAGACCCTTCACACTTACCAAACTTTGGGGTCTGCGAGCAGACTAATTCAAATCTACTTTAATTTAAAGGGTAGTGGGGGGAGGGTTACTTTTGGGTTTGGATTAGGTCTCGTTCGTAATGAAGATAAACCATGAGATGTTCAGCATAACGATATCACTGTGCACTCGATGCAAATTTTTTGAAATATTTTGTTTAGGTTGTCAGAACAAAAGCTTTGTCAGTGCTCCAAACTATGGTGCACGCGTCTGGTCAGTTTCTGCGACGTCGTGTTGTGAAGGATACTTTTCCTGTTCTTGTATCCTACCTCGTTAAACAGCAATCAACAAGTGCAAAAGCTGGTCCTTTGTATTATCATACTTTGGCGTTCAAGTTCCAGTTGGCCGTGCTCAATGTAATCGGCGTTTTATGCCGCGATCTTGAAATTTTGGACATTGAATGTAACAGGGTGATGTCTGCCATCATACCGTATTTAAGTCAAAAACAACCACTGAAGTTGCAAGAGGTAATGAAGAAAAGATTTCAGTTAGTTGTTTAAATAGGAAAAAGCCAAAGATTTTGACAATGATTGTACAGAGGTATTGCCTCTGCAGCGGACAAATTGCATCATAATTATATTGCACTAGGCTTCTAGCTCTTGTAGAACACTGGTTTGGAGCAGGTAATGATGAAATGGATGATCTCAAGACAATATCTATCTCTGTCCAGTCTCCAAATTAACCTCAACGTTATAGCTAAATCTCGTGTGTTAATTGAGACCTAAGGATTTTTATTGGTTTTCTCTGTTCCTTATTACAGAGCAGCACACCCACTGATGTTTTGTTTCGATATTTGTGTTTTAGGCAGCAATAAATGCTATGAAGATGTTGAATGAGTTGGAACCAGATCTTGTTTGGTTATCCCTCAATGAACGATACTGTTCTTGTGATCCAAAACTACCCTCATTTTGTTCATCTCTTGTCTTTCGCAAAGTTCAGTTTGCTGACCTATGTTCCAAAAAGAATGAAGAATACGCTGTTAACGTGCAAAAGCTTTTAAAAAACTGAATAAAACTCGTCTCCACAATCATGTGCGCAATAGATATGTGTTTTGTACATGCGTAATAGATAACCAGAGGTCGACTTGGCGCAAATCCAGAAGCTGTTGCAAAGCCAAAATATTCCTACTTTCGTCTATCTTCACTGACTATCTTCACTAAACTAGCCAAGAACAGCTCTTGCCTACTGTACTCCAGTCTACAGCGGTGTTGTGAACTGGAACACTAGCTAAGCTTTACCCAGACGCTTAAAGGTTACGTGGGGAAGTCACTGGGGAAGCTTACAGGCGCGGTAGTTTGTGGTGTGGTACAATGAACGACATTTTTTGCGTCTTGTAGTCGGAGACAATTATTATGAATCGGACAAAAAATTTCGCGCCAAATAGATGAAAAATATTCTGTAAGTTCATTTGTTTACTCGAAAATAGTGAAGTCTCGCTGAGTAGAGAACTGTTGCTTTGTTTTCTTTTCTGCGAAATACGGTACGTGCATATGGATGGCACAGTACGTAAAACGAAGTAGAATCGATGTATTAATTGAGGAACATGTGGTTAGATCGGTATCGCAAGTGCTTCCAGTGCAAATAGTATAATACTCAGCATGGACTGGTGTGATTCCTTTTCCACCAATAGCGGTCTTTTTACTTTGTCCTTTTGTCTTAATCTCAATTATGTTTTTTTGTGAAGTGAGTTAATGCTAACTTATTCAACCATTATTTGCAGTGTGTCCTAGTGCACCCAGGATATTTTTTTGTCGAGGGGAATTCATCCAGACTGCAAAGTATGTTAAGTGGGTGACTAGTTTGAAAATCTTAGTATAAATCATAGTAGCAAATATTCACGGATGAGGTATATATAAACTTCCAGACCAGGAATCGATCATTTGTATTGGCTTGTAGACAAGAATGGATTGTCAAAATATTTGGTGCAAGACAATGAAGTACATCCAAATACTTGTGCAGTGTGCACCAACAGTACCAAAGTCTTGTGCACCAGCAAGTAATATATTGCACAAAGCATATGCACTTTTGTTTGGGAATAATCATGATAGAAATACATTCATGTGCCAAATATCTTTACTTGAATAATTTAGTGTAGGTTTTGCATCAGTTTTGTGCACCAAAAGTCACTGTGCGTGCATCACATTTACTAATCAAACAATCAGGCAAGATCTTATTTTTCCAATTGGCAATGTTTTTTTAGGCACTTTGATCACATCATTCAATGGATAATGCTGAAAGGTGTTGTTTTATACTTATTGATATTGACACAATTTAGTGGCAATGATCATGTATTCCCTGCAAAAACTGAGATGTCTTTAATTTAGTTGTGTCTCTTTTTGCTGATACTTTGACACCCTGGTTTCTCTACTTATTGATCACTTTAAATAGCCAGTTAGCTTAGGGGTCAGAGCATTGAACAATCAAGTACAAGGTAAAGGATTTAATTCCTGCCTTGACTAGTAAATATTCACTGGCCATGGTTAGGATATCTCATGTTATCACAATTGCACTTGGTTGAACTGTTTGTGAAGTGTTATTCCAAACTTTATTGTTGACAATCTTTCTCAAGAACAAGTTGATACACTTTTAGTACCCACCACTGATTAACATATTTAGCCTACTGTGTAGTGCCTTAAAATTTCATTGAAACATTTTTTAGTGAGGTGCCCCATCTTATGGGATATTTGGACAGATTGGAACTGGAGAATTTTAAGTCATACAAAGGAAAGCATGTAATAGGTCCTTTCAGGCAGTTTACAGCTATTATTGGTCCAAATGGATGTGGTGAGTCAGCAGAAGTACAACTTTGTTAATTCAGCTGCAAATATGCATGAGAGTTGTCATCTAAGGTCAGATGAACCAGCCTTGGCTGGGTAAAGTGTCACAGAAATGCTTGGAAAATTGACAGATTTGAAATTTTAGAAGCAAATTTTGATTTCTGCAGGGAAGTCTAATTTGATGGATGCCATTAGTTTTGTGTTTGGTGAAAGAACTTCCAGTCTTCGTGTCAGGACTGTCAAGGTTTGCAAAAATTTGTGTCTAGCACTAATACCGGTACACTTTGCTTGAGATAATTTTAATCTACACCAATTGATATGTATATTCTATCATAGTGAATCCAGGGCAGAGGGCTTATGGTTATGTTCATTATTAACATAACATCATAAGGCATGCATTCTCTGATGCTATTCCAGATATATCTAGCATTTTCTATTCTTCAGTTAGTTCAAAATTTAAAAACTACCATGAATGAGTGAACCTTTTTTCAACATGTTTGATCAAGTATATTATACATGTTGTGCACCTTTGGCCAGTTCTTATGAACTTTTCAGCTCTTCCATACAATGTCTGTAATTTGGGGTTCTATAATGTAGTGAAGTATGTGTTGCCCAAAATTGTTATTTGTTTCTGCATTTTTTCAGGATCTCATCCATGGTGCGCCAATTAATAAGCCAGTTGCAAGTACTGCATCTGTCAAGGCTGTCTACTTTGAACGAGATGGTTCACAACTTTCATTTACTCGCAAGTAAGTTCAATGATCTCTTGGACACTCTGTTTCATCGAAACAATCATTTTTAACCAGAGTATGTCTCATGTGATCATACTTTAGTCATCTTTGCCTGTTTGTGGAAGATCGGCTTGGTCTGCCTGCCAAAACTCCTCTGCTTTTTGTCATGATGTCACTTTCCTAGTACATGAAGGCTAGTTTTGCCAACCTTATACAGCATTACTTTGTGGAGTACTGTATACCTTTTTCCTTCACAAAATGTCTCTTGAAATGTTAACCATCTTTAATAAAGATGTCTATTCTTGAAGAGAAGAGATATCTATTTTTGGAAGAGAAATCAAGAAAAAAGTGTTTGATTATTATGTGATTGTTGTATTTGACAACAGCAACACCACTGTAGCCAAGACTGCGACCTGTCTTATAGGAGAGTTTTCATGGTGCAAGACAGTAAAAAATCTAAGTGTGCTCTTTGTAATATTCCTATGCAAATAAAGTGTATAAGTTGAGATGATATTCAAATGCATGCTGACCTTATACATGCAAATAAATCCGTCTTTGTACAAGTACACTAGTAGAGGCATGCAGCTGTTTAGCGCCTGCTAGTTTGCACTTTGTTCAATACTTGTACTTAACAGCACTTGTGCTTTACAGAATCACAGGAAGTGGAACAGAGTATCGAATTGACAAGAAAATCGTATCACCTGCCGAGTACAATAAGAAACTTGAATCAATCGGAATTTTTGTCAAAGCTAAGAATTTTTTAGTTTTTCAGGTAAATAAACTTCAGCACTTGTAGTCACTTCAAGTGCAGATAATCTATGTGCAGCTGTGAAAACTGCAAGCAGCACCAGGAAGGATGCGTTTTAAATGAATAGAAAGCTTTAGATTTGATTGTGAGTATAGCTGAGTTTCACCAGCCACTTTTGGACGACAGCGGATATTGGTCAACTTGCAATTATCATGCATGAGAAAATGATGTTAATTTTTTTATCATACTTGTACTGGTCTTGTATTGTACACAGTTCTGTAGTGCTAACTATGCAACATGAAAATGTGGTTCGCTAGCCAAATGAAAGTGCGCACCTGTTTGACTACTTTTCCATGCCTCGTTGTCGTTTATGGTTGAAAAGCGAAGAAGACTTTTGAAAAAGTTTGGGCCAGAATAAACAATTGTGTACACCTTGCAGTCTCATATTCATAGCGAAGTTATTGCAGCTGCATCTAGCTAAGTCTATATTACTACGTATATATAATGCATTTAGGGAGCAGTGGAGTCCATTGCGATGAAAAATCCCAAGGAGAGGACTCAAATGTTTGAAAAGATAAGCAGGTATACATACATTTGATTTGTCTATAAAGCCATACGAAGATTACAATACGGTTCTATACTGTATGCTTTCTGTATGTATATGATGTGCTTGTGGGGGTCTTGCTGCTGAGGTAGTTTTCTTTCAAGCGAGTTAAATTCGAACTCGTGTCGATTTTAAGATGGTAATTGCACTATTTCAAGGAAAGTCGATATTACTATAGCCTGTGTGCAGCCCAAAGTGCTCGCAAATTCCTTTGCGAGCAATTTGGGCTGCACACAGGCTAATTCTATTTCTGCATAACCTTGAACGAGGGACTCAAATCCTTAAAAGAGACTTATCCAAGTGCATGAGTTTTTGTACACTAGTATTATAAAGCGCGATGCACACATAAACAGTACATCTCGTGAATAATGTACATACTATAAATTTAATTTTTTTCTTTTTCAAGGACGAAGTTTAAATTTCTACTTATAAATTATTTCGTATTATAAATTAACAACAAACTCAAAGACTGTCGAGATTAACAAGGAAAAACTAATATCGTTAGTGAGATAATGCTTGAAAATGTCATACAAACGCCCCTTGCAATTGCGAGCATGTATCAAGCTTTACAACAACCGTAATTTGTGTGCAGGTCAGGAGAACATGCTGCTGATTATGAGAGAAGGAAACAAGAAATGCAACATGCGGAGGAAGATACAACTTTCAATTACCAGAAAAAAAAGGTACATGTAAAGTTTTGTACAGAATAACGCTGTGCAATAATAATTGATAAACTTATTTAATACTGTATATATATATGTCCAGTGGTGTTAAATATAACATGACGTTAGATATTGCATTAGACATACAGACGCCGGTTTTTCCTACGCCGTTTAGCTTGAACAGTGGACAAGTCAAAATTCAAAAACACTCCCACAGATTTTCTAAAACTTTCAAATGCAATCTTATGTAATTAAACTAATGGTAAATACATTATTGTTTGTAGTTAAAAACTTACAATTTTGTTGTTCAAGGAATACATATATATAAGATTTCTATTTTGAACTTATCCACCGTTTAAGCTAAACACGCTTCGAACAACCGGCCCCAGGATATAAACACTAAATACAGATATCGAAAAAGAGAAGTTACTGCGGAACAATTACAAAATGATTATAGCAATCAGAATGAACAAGATGAGTAGAACACGAATGTTCTTGTTACAGGGAATCGCTGCAGAACGAAAAGAGGCTAAGGCAGAAAAAGATGAAGCTGAAAAATACCAAAAATTGGTCAAAGAATTTGTGAGTATCTTTCACTAGTTTTTTTCTAGAGTTGTGTGAACGTTCTTTGTGACCACGTTAGGCGTGTAAAAGTTTGTTTGTCCAGTATATTAGACCTCGAACTTTCCACCTGCGGAGTAATGCGTATAAATATATGGTATGACGTTTTACTAGCTGTGAGTATACCGTATTTCCTCTATTTAGCTCCCAGTCTTTTTAGTTGCCTCTTCTAATAAGCCGCCACTCAAGAACCCAATAAAATGAATAAGCTCCCACCCTCTATTTAACCCCTACCTCTGATATCAGTCTCAAAATGTAATTGGAGCAAAATGCGAGTGCAAAGCATGTATTTGGTATGATTTAAATACCATATAATCGCTGAAGAGAAATTCTTGCTTGCTTTTTGTAAAAATATCCGAGATTCGAGTTCATTTTTCTATACAACAATGATCGTTTCAAATAATATATGTATGAATTTAACGTAAAAAGTTATTTAGCACCCAGCCTTTATTAAGCCATCCCCCTTCTAATAAGCCCTCACTCAAGAGAAGGCAAAAATAAGCCCTCAGGTAACAGTGTATAATTCCAAATTAGAAAATGCTCCCACACATTTTCTAAATAGTTCAAATCACATGCTATGTAATAAAACTACGGGTAAAGACATATTTGTGATACTCAGTTAAAAAACTTTCGATTTCTTTGCCCAAAGAATACTTAAATATGACTTCTATTTTGAACTTATCCACCGTTTAAGCTAAACGCGTGTCTTACAACTGGCCGGGGGGGGGGGTTAAATGGAGAAAATGCGGTATTTACATTATGATATTCGCCACCTGACCAGTTTTGTCTTTACTTGTTTTTTTTTAGAATGACAACAAACTAGAAGCGCAGCTCTTCAAATTATATCACAATAAAAAATCTATCAGAGCTTTAACCGAGAATCTTGAGGATAAGAATGATAATTTGAAGAAACTGGTATTGCTCTCATACAAAACTTACCTACACAAATTCCTCGTTTTAGCGCTGCCCTCGAATAAGCGCCAAGTTTGTGAGTAAAAAAATTTGAGGGACGCCACCCTCAAATAAATGTCGCGAATATTATTATTTACAAAATATGTAATTGTTCAGGAAGCGAATGTAGACCAACAATACTTCAGGATAAGTCAATCATTTACAAACAAATGTGTCTAAAGAGCGCAACGGCGCTCAAACGATTAGATACGGTATTAGGGAAATCAATTCATTACGCGTAACTTACATCTTATACACTATACATTAACTGGTAACACTTACATTATTAGTTGGAGAAACGAGCGCGCATTGAGGGAGAACTGAAAGGGAAAAAGAGGGAGCAAGGTGAAATTTCAAGAAAACATGCTGTATTAGAGAAAAACATCAAAGATAGGGTACTATAACTTGCTTATGTGTTCTGATTTGATACTTAAGATATCAAACCTGTTTTATACTGTAATTTAGTATAAGTCTTTCAAATAAGACTAAAAAGAGTTCACAGCAAGAAACTTTTTTGAAATAATTAAGCTGAAAAGTTGGGTTACAGGTTTTTAAGACACTCTGTGCGTGTACAGATACAGTGTGCTTATGAATACTTCAGTTGTACGTATAAAGCTTATTATTCGCATGGTAAATTGTTTCAATGTGCTTTCTAGGAAAACAAACTGGGAGAAATGAGACCATTGTACATCAAAGCGAAGGAGAAAACAGCACATGTGGCAAAAAGACTTGAAACAAAAAAGTGAGGAGGAATTGTTTAGATTTAGTTTAAAATCGTCCCAACAAAGTTGATCTTTTGATTTTATAACTGAAATTACAGCATTATAATTTTCAAGCAAAGTATTTCTAGTAATTTGGCTTTTTGTGTCTTATTTGTACCAGCTGCTGTTTGGTACACTTAATAGCCTGAGTGGCTGGCGAGTTTTGGGGCTAGGCGTGTGACACTCGCTCTGGTACGCGTGCTGAGTGGCTTGTCACTACACAATACTCGCACTTTTTCATGTTTTAAATAACAGTTATTGTGTTTGTACAGAAAAGCGTTGTTGAAGGCTCAAAATGTTCGTCAGAAGCACAAAGAAGAGGTAAGACATCAGACTAACTTTGGTTACAATGACATTATTATTAGCCGCGATGTTATAACCAAGTGCACAGTAGTTCTCGTATGTCGCTGACAATCGTCAATATCCAAGTTAATCCTTTTATTATTTACTGTTTTGAATGAGTGAAATCCTTTCTCTGTGAGAAATAATTTCCTACTTTGATGATCAATGACAAAAGTTGCAAGAGTGTGGCTGACTGTCGGCGAAATGTAAGAAGTAGGGTTTAACTTCGTGTAGGTGAAACAATTGCGCGACGAGTTGGAGGAGGTAAAGAGTCGTGCTGCTCAGTATGAAGAAGAAATTGCTGAGGAAAGTCAAGGAGAAGATATGGAGTTAATGTCGTCTCAGGTACGTACGACGGAGTTGGGCGAACCGCCTTTGCTAGACGACAGCTTTGCAAAAAAACCCCGATAATCGAAAGAAAATTACAACATGATAGTTGTGTAGAGAAACAACAATAGAAAAGATTCCAAAACTGTTTTCGATTCTCATCCAAAAAATTCAAATGTTGGGCAATAAAATAACTTTGGTTTATGTTATGTATTAACTAATCAGTGTTCAGGTTTTTGAAGGCTGGTGCTCGGTACCCCGCTGCGTTATAAATTTGCTGTAGAAATTATTTTTTTAGCTTGAAGAGTACAATGGTTTGCGTGAGAGAGTTGGAGTAGAAACGTCTCTTCTTCGTGAAGAACTGAATAAAGTAAGACACATATTTGAAATTCTCAACCAGTAAGCGGTGTCATCGAGATGTGACTGTGAAAGAAATTGTTCAAAGCACTGCAAACTAGCGTATGTTTTTGCTTTTTCTTGCTTTTTAGATTAATCGAGATCAGAAATCTGACGAGGAAGACTTGGAACAAGCTAGACAACAACAAACTGATTTGGCTGCAGAAGAAAGTAGATTAAATGACGAAATGTAAGACTTTTAGCTGTTGAATCGGTAAATTGATTAATTTTAAAGCTATAGTAGTACGGGAAAGTTAAAATGGATTAGAGCGGAATTCTGGAAACGAAATGGAAAAGTGGGATTTTGGATTGAAAGCGGAATAGAGGATAATACGCATAATAGGAAATAAAACGCTAAGTATGGGATAAAACTCGGAATAATACGAACAGAATGCAGCAGTAACGGTTTGTAGAAGTGCTGGCACGCCTTCCAACTACTGATTCATAATAATTTTATGACTGGCTGGGCAAATATGTCTTATCTTTTTTTTTCATTGAATTTGCCTTCAAAATGGTGGACTGAAGTATAACACGTATAGAATTTTATGCAGTCACTCAATGTCTTTTTTGGTTTTTATATAATCTTGCCGAAAATGCTCTACACATTATTAAAATACTTAAGAAAAGCTGGTTTGCATGTAGATAGAGAGGTTAATCAAATGCATATTTCATAAACTGGTCTGATATAAACTTTTATATGTTTGGAAGTTGTCAACTGTTAGGTAGTCTCATTGCATTTACAAGATCTTTGATATATTTTTTTAGAGTCCAGCTTGCTGGTAGAAAACAGCAGCTTGACGGTTACCTCAGGTTTGTACAGTAACTGTAATAAGTTTGATTTCTTATCCTCTGATTTCCAACCGTGATCTGCCTCTGCATACAGATGTAGCTTGGGCGACATTCAACAGCACTTAGTAAAAGGCATCGATATGTTGAGGTCGTCTTGAAGGAATTCCGCGTGGAATTATAACTTTTTCATTTCAATTTTTCTGCTTGATTTTATTTTACTAATCAAGGACGATCAAAGAGAAAATTCAAAATAAAGAAGAAGAAGCTCAAAGAATTGAGCAACAGACTAAGTAATGTTGAAGTACTTTTTCAAATGATAGTTGAGTCACTTAGTAAATGACAAGAAGATGAAGAAATAGAATTTGATTTCGTTCGTTGTCCATTGAAATGCGCATTCGCGTGAACTGTTGTACAATCCTTATTTATCCATTAGCGATGCGGAAAATCGTTACAAAGAACTTGCAGAAAAAGTAGAGGAATACCAAGCACAAATCAACGAGTCCAAGGTTGACAAGAACGAAAACTTACGTTTTCAAAGAAAACAAGAATTACTGGATAGTCTAAAGCGATTGTTTCCAGGCGTCTACGGCCGTCTTATTGATCTCTGTGAACCAGTACACAAAAGGTAAAGACAACACATTGTTGAAAATGACCCGAATATTTTGGTTACTTTTAGTTGCATTAAACATTAAACATTGTGCTGTCATGCATGTTCTGGAATATAATAGCGAATCCTCTTTGAAGGGAAATATACATACAGTGAAATGTCTCTAAGCGGCCACTCTTTAAGGCGGACATTTCTCGGAGGCGGACAATTTATGTGATCCTTGCTCTTTCATTCTTATATATTCAGCTCTCTCTAATGCGGACACCTGTCTTGAGCGTAAAATAAATTTGGTCCGAAGAGTGTTTTTATTCATTTTATTTACAAGTTTGCCATCTATACAAATCAGGCTGGATACACCACACAGCAGTAAAACTTCCAATAACGGGGTTCCATCAGATACTAGTGGCACGCACATCACAACATATTGTTTGTTTTTTTTTTGTTTTTTTTTATTTTATTTATTTATCTAAAAGATACCAATTTTGCAGTTAAAAAAAACTGAATTACACTGGTTTACATGTACGTAAGAGAAAAATGACTACGAAT
>JAODVQ020064332.1:9944-20663 GCA_025400075.2 Phenganax stokvisi
GAAACTCAAGAAGGAGAAAGCGCGGAGGAGACAGAAAGGAATAAAGAGAAGGAGCTCACGGGAGTACTTATCTGCCAGAAGAAACAGGTTGGCGGGAAGGAGAGCCCAGGAGATCGGGATCACTATGAAGAAAACAATAACACCTCAAGCACCAGAAGAAGTATGTCATTTTTCAGCCAAGAATTTATTTTTTTAAGCTTCCCTGTAAAACAATGTTGGGATGTATTAGAGTGAATGTAGGTGTGTGTGCAGAGGTTGTAGAGTTGTGTGTGTTTTGACCTCAAGGAGCTGACTGTGGTGGTGTTGCAGAGCTTGAAGTCGCTGGTAAAACTACTCACATACCACTGCGCATTGACCAGTGCAGAGAGGATGCAACAGGCTGGGAGGGAACAGATGGAGCTCTAGACTCCGTGGGGGGTGGTAGTGGTAGAGTTGGAGGGGCCGCTCGGATGGAGTCTGACTGTTTGGTAGACCGGCTGGAGACGCTATCAGCGGCGGACGGACAAGTCGATGGACTCTGTACAGGAGCATATGGTGGGAGCTCCGAACCCAAACTGCCTGTGAGTGCATAACCCGAAGCATTCTGTTTGCTGTTTTCTCATTCTGTGCATCACTGTTTAGTGTTCTTTGCGTGCTGGCAGAGCTGTCGTGTAGTGGCCGGCCACTGCTACTCTCTGTTTACTGCTCCTCGTGGGACTTGCAATAAACACACTCGAGCGAACATGCTCACTTTAATCTGTTTTCGATTGGCCATTTAGTGCCATGCATGTCTACCTCCCTCTCCTTTTCCATTCCCTCTATCTCTCAATCTGTTCCAGGTGTGGGTCCATGCCGGCCACACACTGATCCTCAACAACATCCCAGCCACCATCTCTGAAGAGGTAATATAAATATAATGTATAGTTTCCATTCCTTTCTACCACTTTCTGATGTTTTCATCACATCAATTATTGCTAATAATAACTATAATAAATTATACCAAGACTTCCAGTCTAAATCTATAATGTAATGTATGAAAAAAAATTTTTTAATCATTAAAACATGGCATTGTTTTTTTGTGTTTTAATATAGGAATTAGAGGGAGATATAGAGTCATTTGGGGAAGTCACCAATCTCTCCATTCTGGCTGAACCCAATAATGTGGGCCTACATACTGCCTACGTGAGGTAATGCAAGAATACAGTGTGTTGTAATGGTGGCAGTGGCTAAAGAGGGAATGGGTAGGGGGACAGAGGTCACTCACCTAGTGGTTTCTGTTTACACAGAGCCTGCCTTTCATCTATAATTCAGCCCCACCTCCCTATCTCCAGCTCTGCATTATGTTATACTCTGTGGTTCATGGCTCGCTTTACTTTTTCGTTTTTTTCCGTCACATTCAGGATGAAGGAAAGAGAAAGCTGTCAGTGGGTGATTTCCTGCTTCCATGGCATTCCGTATGCCAACGGTGGGTATATACTGAACAGGGGACAGTGAAACTGCTCTCGCTTAGTGTTTGGGAATGGCCGAGCGTCGGTTGTGTATGCAGTTCGGCAGTGACACTGCATCAAATTTTCATAACTTGCACATATCTGTCTCTACACTCTGCATATAGCCTGTTTTCGGAATTTTAAGTAAACTCTGCACACATCATATGCAGTATCCTCCTCAGCACACACACACACTCTCACGCGCATGCTGACACACGAATACAGGGGGGAACACGCTATAATACGGGTATTACATATTTAAAGTTAGGCCTTCTCTGCTGCACACTTGAAGAACAAAACATCCACAGCACAGTTTTCTAGAGTGGCTCAAATGGTTTAGTAAACTTTCGTCTCGTGCTGTGTTGAGAATACTTTTCCCAACAGGTGGTACTGAGCCCATGGTGTGCCGCCTGCTGCACCAACAGGTCTCCTCATCGACTTTGGGACTTTGGGACATGACTATGTGAACTGTACACTATGTCCAGCCTATAATGAGATATGGTACACTACATTGACTGCACAGGAGATGTAAATGTGTACATGAACGAAAGACGAAGGTAGACTTTTATTTTTTTCGCACAAAAGTTAATCATCATCATTATTATTATAACCTGAACTGTTTGTTTGATGCATGGGTCAGTGTCACATTCATGTCTGTCAGTGTATGCATCACAAAATCCGACAGTTTATGGCATTTTCGGTGATAAAGATCATTTGCTTGTTTTAGCTGCTCTGTTTTGATACGTACTTGGTCGCATGCTGCTCTAGCTGTTAGGTATTTTGTAAACTTCTTTAGTCTAGATGCACCAATTTCGTGGGCACCAAGCAATAATTCATAGCACTACTGTGTGTTCAAAACCTTCTAGATAAGTTGTATGTTTTGCCTTAATAAAAACACTCGTATGAAGACCGTTAGTTATATACCAACTTGTTAAGGTTGGATACACCGTATTAATAGATTGCGATTTGTGAATGTGCATATGATCCCTAGGCCGTGCGGACCTTCGCGCGCATCGCAATCCAGCGTAACTGTGGTGCCGCGCGGTGGTCCCGCATAAAAACAGTGCGTTCTCTATTATTTTCCGCTCAGAAGTTTGTTTTCGAATTCGATTCCTATTTCTATAACAGCATGCCGATCGCGGTGCAGTTGTCTGACGGAGCTGGATCGCCCAACACTGCAGAATCGCAAGAGGTCTCCGCCGCTACTCCCTACACGCAGAGCTGCGAGAAGGAGATTCGTCTGGCGCTCGAGAAATCGCTCAAGATGAGCAAGAGCACCAAGACGACGCCGGAGCCTGTGGCCACGGTTCCTGCTCGAGCCATTCAGCCGAGCAAGGCCTACTCTGATGACGGTGATGATAAGATGAAGTCGGTAAAGCCGCCCTACTCGTACGTCGCACTCATCTCTATGTCAATTCAAGCTGCTCCTGACAAGCGCTTGACGCTGAACGGTATCTACGACTATATAACGAAGAATTTCCCTTACTATCGCAACAGGGAAAACCAAGGCTGGCGAAACTCCATCAGACATAACCTATCGCTCCACGAGTGTTTTATGAAATTGCCGGCGAAGGGTGGAAAGAACGGCAAGAGTCACTACTGGGTGTTGGATCCGAACCACGAGGTGCTATTCGAAGAGGGTAACTACAGGCGCAGACGACGAAGGCCGGTAAAGAGGGTCGGATACACCCCGGTCACTGCATGGGCTCAAAGTCGTGCAGCTTACCACCATCCGAGCCCGTACTCCCACGTGGGAGATTACTACCGCTCGTCGGCCTGGCCCACTGCCGCCGCAGCGATGGATTCGTCCATGTTTCAACCGTACTCAGCCCTGCCCACCATCAACCTGAATCACAACAATAACGCGACCTCTGTTGGAGCTCAGCTCCAGTCCCCTTCGGCTGCTGCTGCTCTAGCTGCAGCTCCGGCTCTATCGACGCGTACAGACCTCGGGCATTATGGACATTCTGCAGCCGCGGCTTCGGGGTCTACTTACCACCCGTCGTTCGTGTATCCGTCCAGGAGCATGGAACCGCAACGCTCTTTGATAACTCCCTACCCTCCTCCACTCAACTTCACAGCCTATCCTAGTCCTGGTGGTGGAACTGCAGCTCCTCCTGCTCTCGGTGGCGGCGGCGGTGGCTGCAATGGTAGCGTGACCTCTGCCGCGTCAGACCTCGTCAGCAAGGTATCGACGGCCGCTTCTGCAGATTTCACCGCGGCGGGACAGCAGACAGCGTGCGCCGCTGTCGCCAGCACTCTCTGGCAAATGCAGGTATAGAGAGGATCCTCCCGATATCATCGACGCTTTTTGTACTAGATTTCGAGATCCCACAAACACTAATAACGCTGGTATATTCATGATCTTAGCATTCACCACTTGATCACGGGCATTTGGTCACTTGTTTGTTTTTTTGCGTGCACATTTTAATTCATACCACCAGTTATAACAAGACGATTGTGTTTTGAGTCTCAGAAAATTTTAATAAAATTTCGATATCTTATTTATAATCTATAATATAGTAGTATATACAACAAGGAGGCATTATTGCATAATAAATTATAGAGTTTTGCAGAATTTAAACTGTGCAAAATCATCAGGGAATCAAGAAAATCGTCAAGTATTTTTTTAATGTAGCCAATACAAAACCTGATGAAAGAGCTAAAATAATATTACTCTATAGTATAATATATGAAATAATAGAAGAGGCTATCTCTTATTTGTCCAGTGCAAGTCATCTACACGAGGTTTAACTCCTGTTAACCTCTCTATGATGCCTTCGCATGTCGACCAGAACCTGATTTTTTCCAGCGGAAAATTGAGCCACCCGGTGGTGATGCAGAAGTAGGTGTCGTGTGGTGCCACATGGTGAATCCTGTGGTGTCTCTTTGGCAGGATGATATGAGTCCGTTGCAACCACTCCACCCAGCGCGGGAGTGGACCGTACGTGTGGGACCACTTGTGAATCTGGTTGGTGACAGTGATGAAGAACATGAGAGACATGATCATCACGTAGCCAAAATACCAGTCCCGGACTCGATCCGGTGACCAGATCAGGGTGGTGCAAAAGGCACAGCCGAGTGGAGCCAGTGTAGCTAGACAATTGTCACCGTTTGCTTCGATGAAATCGTGCCTGGTTATGGCTAATGGGTCAATGTGGTGCTCCCTGAACGGCCGAATAAATGCCTGAAAATGATAGAAAAAAATTGAAAGAAATTGCTAGGAAACGATGCAGATATTAATAGTGTTGGGAAATTAATAATATGGGATGTCACTAGACTGCTGTTTTCGCAGTACCACAATACAACTGACTATATATATATATAGTTAATATGATGTTATGTTATTCACGGCAGTCTTGGCAGAATTGATTATGAAATGGAAATGAAATGGATAAGAATGAAAGTGTGAAGTCTTGGTGAAAAAAACTGTGCATGGTTGAGCGCCACCTAGCACGGCCTCGTGAACCGCTGCACCGACTGTTTTGAAACTCATGGAGATAACTTTTGCCTTTCGTATGAGATAAATTACACATTATACTCTACAAAGGAGAATTCACAGGAATAGTTAGCGGCCACACGCTGAGAAAGAGAGAGAGGAAGGAATGCTGAAAGAGTGGCAAATTCAGAGGTGTTGAAAGAGAATGGCTGATTTTGGACCTAGCTAAGAGGCAGGGAAGGTCTAAGGCGGTCATAAACAACCATGATACTGATCTGTGAGATGAATAGGGCGGGGATCAATAAGCATGACCTGTGAAAACGCTAGCGGATGAAAATGCCATAGGAACCAGATACTTAGGACCACAGAACCACAGAGCTCATAGCTAGTGTGTCTGAGACCTTGAAGTCAAGGCACCATACAAGTCAGGTCCCTGCATTATCTAGCCCCAGGCCAAATTGGTCAGCTCCTTAGCCACCTGTGGCTTCTGCAGAGAGCTCTCACCCCACCTAGCTGTACAAAACCCCATAGTGACACTCCAAATTAACCCCAGGCTAATTACTCACACTCCACCCTACATAACTCTTAGCATTATATAGAAAATAATTATCATACACATACATAGTTGCCAACAGTCCTGCAATTAAACTCTTTTTATCACTTCAACCTTGTACTAATTAATCCATTGTCTTGGGAATAGTAGCAGCTGAATACCATGACGATGAAGACGCGAAAGAAATGCAAAGAAAAAAGCTGTGTTCTTGAGTATAGTCAATTAAAAGGCAAAATTTGAGTGGAATGAAATTGCATTCTTTCACTGTATCCCATTGTTTTATTTACCCCCTACCATTACACTCTGTTTTACTATGTATTTCATTTGTATATACCTCCTCAAAACAGTTAACAAATTTCTGTGCTTTTGTATACATAACACTCTGAAAATGTCAAAAAAGGCTCTAAAAGGGGAGGACACCATGATAATGATACCTAGCTGTCTGGCCCCTGTTGTTTAAACCTCTCTTGTTTCAAAAAGAAAACAGTTTTAGAAGAGAGTATAGGCTGAGAGAGTGGGTGCGTGCCTGATGGCAGTATTGCTACTGTATGGTATAAATGAGTTAGCTACTATTATTAATGATGCATATTATTATATATTACCTTTCCGACAATGGGTAAATCAACTGAGCCGTAGCTATCTGCCAGCCAGTGCACCAGTCCTGAGAGAAAGTCAGCAATCGCAGCACCGACAACTTTCGGAGAGAAAATACATTGTACATCACAGCAAAATAATATAAAAAAGCTTGCTCTATTTAAGAAGTATATTATACGTACTGAATAAGCTGACTGTTGATGTGAAAGCAATATTTGTGTACACAACTGAACTTGGGTCACCACTATAAGCACAGAGTGTGTGTGTAAATAGCACTTAAATGGAAGTCTAGAGCTAAAAATAACTTCCTCTATGGTGATATATAGAGACCACTCACTGATGCAGGGTAGGAAATAGAGAGAGTCGCCCCACTGAAAGTGTCTATAGAGAGTACCCAATAGTAGGAGATTGCATACCACACACAGGAAGACACTGCAGTACTCCAGACATCTCTTCTCTGGAAGCGAAAAAGGAAAACCAAAAAAGCTACTCCAAGTATGTCAAGGTTGCCAGTCGCCCACCCAAGTATCGAGCACACCCAACACTGCTTAACTTCACGCATGGTGATTAGCTATACTCCTTATTAATTATCCATGATCTCTAGTGGCAGTGATGGCTTCCTTAGCAACTGAGCCTAGCGTGGTCAGGTGTACAAACAAGGGCTCTCCCTAATAAGAACCAAGATCATGACCCAATATCCCACACAATATTTGCTAGCATATAAGGAAACACGACGGTAATTAAATTTTGTGTCCATATGTGACGCAGTTCGACTTATACACACAGACTCTTGAACGTTTACATTGGAGCATAATTTGATTTCGGGAAGTAGTTGATAAACAAAACAAGCTTCTCAAAGTGTGTATATATCATACAGCTAGGATAGTTAACTAGGGAACGCAGCGATCCATTGCGTCGTCGTGTCAACTCACCCGGAGTGTACTGATTTGCGAGCTCCTTCGCCCCGGCGTGATTTTTCACTTTACAGCGATTCATCACGCCCAGTCCATGCCTTTTATCGAACTCTGCCGCCTTCGCGGGACACTCTGCCACCGCCATAAGCTTCGGATAGCTGCTCCGCTGAATTACCTGCAGCCACAGGGGGAGATCGAGAGAGCTGAAAACTCCTCAATACGATCGGGAGACTCGTTACGCAACTACAGAACATGAATACGATTACACCTGAAAAGAGGTGACCCAACCTACAAACCTTCAGATTTTAGGTGATGTTTCGCGCATTTGCTGGTCCTCGTCTGCGTGTTCTCGCGTCGCCAGCTATAAGAAACGGACCCCAAGCGTCTCCTTCGCCCCTCGTCACTCTTCCACCGTCAATTCCTACCTGCAAACAGCCCAGTAGGCAATATGCAAAGAAAGGTGGGCGTTACCCTCTCTATCACGTGTATGGGTGTCCTTACCACATGCACACTATAGTATGACTTGAGCAATATCAATGAATATTCATTGTTTCAGCAAAGAAGAAAGGAGGAGGAGGAGGAGGAGCATCTTCTCTAAGTGAAGAAGAGAGAGAGGTCATTGATCTGTCCCGAGTCGAGGCAGCCATGCAGGCTCCCGTTGCTGCTCTCAAGAAAGAGTACACAGAAGCCCTGGTCACTAGGCTAACACCAGGTTCCCTAACTACCCACAACACACACTTCTCCCTCCACTCACCGAAATATTTATCCATCGTAACATACAACTCTTTAAAAACTTCTGTGTGAGCAAACATTTCACCTGGTCCTATGTAGTTCACTTTAACTTTAATAGAGTAATAATGGTTCCACTGTATATATGTATGGTGCTCTTATCCAGCCTCACTTGATGGTATAAGTGTGACCATGGATGGAAGGAGTACACCACTGAGACAACTGGGACAAGTGGGAATGCCAAATCCCAACACACTGGTACTCAACATGGCCTCTTATCCTCAGGTTACTCTGTATATCACTCTCAGTCACACTTCGCATTATAATACTGTATGTAAGTATATAGAGATGGTGGGGGTGATGATAATCCTCAGTGATGCAGTGCTTGCTTGTGTAAACAAAAAATGGTTTCAGATTTAAGAGCACTTTTATTTATAGTGATACACCGTATTATGCATTTCATATATACATACAGTATGGTCCTACGTAGTATTGAGTATGGTCCTTATGTACATAGTATTGAGTATGGTCCATATGTACGTAGTATTTAGTATGGTCCATATGTACGTAGTATTTAGTATGGTCTATATGTATGTACGCAGTATTGAAAGATGTTATAATACACAGGGTCAGTTGTTTGTGCTATTCATTGTTTGTCTCCTGGCAGGCTCTCAATTCAGCTGTCGATGCTCTGAGGTCACATACAATGAACCTCAATCCAATTGTCGACGGCCTCACAATCAAAGTTCCCATTCCAAAGTAAGAGCCTTTGAAAATACTGTGAAGACACAAGAGCCAGAAATATGTGTAGCTCTAATCCCTCCAAAACCTTAGTCTCAATTTTAAAATATATTATAAAGTTTGTTTCATGAAATTCTCATTTTCAAGTTGCCATACATCAACTGACATTAGCCTGTTTCATTTTTGGATAAGATCACCATGGTTTCTTATTCCTTCATGGGTTGAAATGTAGTAAAATAACTCTTTCTCCCTCCCCTGGTGATGTTGGGGTGGTTTCACAGGATGAGTAAGGAGTTAAGGGAGAAGCTGGCGAAACAAGCCAAGGCACACGCTGAGAAGGCAAAGGTGGGAGTGCGGAAGGCGCGACAGAAAGCCATCTCTGACCTCCGAAAAGAGGGAGCCTCAGAGGATACCACAAGAAAGTTAGAGAAACACGTGAGTTACCACCCTTGAAAAATCTGTAGATCGGGAAAGATTCACTCTTAACAATTTTTGCAACTCATAAATGAAGCACATGCACATGCATATAGCAGGGCTTTTAATTTGGTGAATACATGTTTCAAATATCACCAATTTAGTGCTCTGATGTACAAGATGCACAGACTCGCCAAATTTAAATTTGCAGACTGTGCAGTATAGATCCAATGTGCATGTGGCGAAAGTGTGCCGTTCTAAATATAGCACTCCACTGGTTTATATATGCTCAGATTCAGCAGATGACCGAGGCAACTACAGAGACCATCGAGGACATTTTGAAAGCGAAAAGCAAAGACCTATTGAACATTTCTTAGAACCTGAACTACCAATCTATTCACACAACTCACCCTCACACACAGTCACTTACAAGTTGGAGTCAAAAATTGATTTCATGTTGTGTGGGAGGATACAGTCAGAGGTGCCAAACAAGACATGTGTGCCAACTAATGTTGTGTAATAGTACAAAATCTGGTCATATGAATAGTCTGTTATATTTCAATACAAAGAGAAACGTGAATCTTAGAGAATGGATGTAAAACTGCAGAAGGTGATATATATAGAAGTGGTACACATACACACGTTGAGGGAGGGGAGAGTTGTGCTCTGTTTTTATCAAGTCATATCCATTGGTGTTTCTAATGGAGGTGGGGAGGGTAGCCGATGGTCCACTGTGGTGCCATTCCGGACCGTGACATTGTTACTGGAGCTGGAGTGGAGAGCAGCCAGGATATCGGGTACAGGGAGAGTCACCATCCCCGACATGATATACTGTTTGACACCCCGAGCCACATCTGTCCCAGACAGCTTCACACTACAGTTGATCACCTCTTCTGTGTCCATCAATGGAGCTTCAATCTATATTATTACAGCAATATAAATACCTGGTATACTTTTACACGGCTACATACATTTATGTATATCCCTTGTAAGGTGTTTCCCAAGGTTCTACTCTCACCTCCAGTAGCCAAATTAGTCAATGGCTGAACTTTTTCCAATTATGGCTGCTAATGCTTTTAACCACTACTTTCTCTGTTAATTTTGGCCGATATACTCCATTTTTAGTAGAGGGAGCCCCTGTACTCTATTCAATATGCCAGTGTGTATGGCTAGGTAGCGTGCTTTATCTCCTCGTCTCAAGGCCCTCTCGAAAGATGATCGAAAGAGGAGAAGGCCTTGCAAAAGGGCCAGGGGACGAGGCTATGTCATGTGCTTACTTTGAACGTGAATTTCTCTAGTTTTGGGAGTGGATTTGTACCAAACACACTCTCTGCTGAAGCCTTCAGCTTCTTTTGTCTCTCACTCAATACCTCAGTGCTACCTATATATAACAATGTAAAACTGAATTTATCTGATGTCCTGCTGGCTGACTGACCTTGATTTTGCCGTCGTCGTTTTCTCCGTACAGCTAGGAGAGGGTTTGGGTCCTTCTGATTTAGGCGATAAGCACTATAGGGTCCCTACATACATTTAATAGTTAACTTTAATTTAGGACACAAAATAATTCAGACAATAATGTACAGTGGAACCTCTGCAACTCTAGACCTGCCATTTTTTCTATATAGTCAGGAAACCTAAAGTGTGTCTTCTAGAGTTTTTTCCCCTTTTGGCTGTCTATATTTCAGGTGTCCTTTTAGAGAGATGTAACTGTATATTGTGTGGTGGGTGTATGGACCTGGCTAGATTGGTTTAACATGAGGTCCAGTAGGGAGTTGAGACTCTTTCCGCACAGCTCCATGTCTTTCCATCGTGAGCAACCAATAGTCAGACACAGGGCCTGAGGGAGAGCAGTAGGCACAGGTGACGGGG
>JAODVQ020064332.1:20763-32393 GCA_025400075.2 Phenganax stokvisi
CAACCAATAGTCAGACACAGGGCCTGAGGGAGAGCAGTAGGCACAGGTGACGGGGGTCATGAGAACAGAGAGAGAGAGAGGGTTAAACACACATCTATGTGCCATGTTTTGTCCACATCCTGTGCTAGTCCAGTAATTCTAGCCATGTGACTGGCAACGAGAGGTACTATGACTACATAGCTATAAAGCCATCCCACTACACTGTCATAGTATTCCTGCATACCACAGTAATAGTAGATACTGAAATACTAGGACTATTATCTAACTCTAGCCAACCTGGAATCCACTGATTATTAGCTTACCGAGTAGTGCTAATATTTCATGGGGATTATATGCCAGTTCTACGTGTTTCGTTTAATAAGGCAAGACAGTGGGCATTTGATTCACGAATACAACACATTGTCAGTCTACTCACAGTCACATTGAAAATTATGACAAAAATAAATGGAAATCTAGTGTCATAATATTGTGAATCAGGACTTCAAAAGTTCCACAATTAGTTCTAAGAATTAGGCCTGTGTAATGCCCCAATGGTAGTATACATATATCTCATGCATACATCGAGAAGAGTAGAGAGGTGTGGTTTCCTGACTCCGGCCAACAGGACACAGGGGGTGAGAGGACATCGTACAATGTAACAGGTGTAGGAGGAGGCCCGTCCGCCGCTCTGCCCGGCAATATGTAAGGCCAACCAGTGATGAGGAGACTTGAGCGTATCAGCCAGATCCTGTTCAGAGAGAACAATCTACTAACACAGGAAATCAAGAAATTCTCGACATTAAAAAAATTTGTAAGGGATAGTAGTAAAAGTATTGGTGTTAGTGACGTACACAGTTCAGGTGTGAGAGATAGACCTGGAACCTCTTACAGAACATCTGTAGGTCTGTGTCCGACATTGACGGCACCCATGCTGCAGACAGAGGAGGAAAGAGAACTATAGCACTTTGTGTTGTTTGTCTTATCCCCTCTCTCTCACCATTGGCATAGGTCAGTCTGTATCCCTTCCATTGTAGAGAATCAGGGTGTGTCAGTATATCTATTATATGAGATGTGAACATACTAATGCAAGCTATGGGAAACTTCTTACACTTTAGTTCCAGCTCAGTTATAGTATGCTCTGATACGCCTATCTCCTAGTAGGAAGAAATACATTATATTATGATACATACAGCTACACCACCAGCTATAAAGCATAGGTGTGATCCCATTATTTCAACGTACAGCACAGGCCTCGAGGGTAGATGCGACGATGTCACGCTTGGTGCACCTCCTGGGTGTGTCATCGCTTCCCAACAGCCACTGGACGGCACCCGACAACTCGTTTCTTCGAAAACGGCCCAACACTCGACGGAGGCGGGGTTGCTGCTTGGCCGCCATTTTTCAAATCAGCACGCATGCGCAAATCGCCAGTTCATCATCGTTTTAATTAGCACGCGCTTAATTCTGTGCGTTTATACATAGTGACATGATTATGGAGAGGAGGAGGGGACGAACGAACAACACGTAAGATGATTCCTAAGGCGATACCTAATACAATGACTCCTATACTTCTTGCAGCACTGCTGCATCGTCTTTGAGTCTCTTAACAGAATTCTGTAGGTCCAAATCTTCGCCATCATTGCTGTCCGCCTTTCTTTTTCTCACTACCACAGCCTCACAATCTTCTATATACATAGGTTGAAAAACAAACAGATTCCAAATTCTAAACTTGAGTAAAATACACCATACCCTCATTATCGGCTTTTTCCTCCTCCTTCTCTTCCTCCGTTACCACCACAAACTCCTTCTCATCTGGCAAAACCTCAGAACTATATAATAAGAATAAAGTGACCTCCAAATAAAGGACAGAATAGGAAAAAACCTCTCTAAAAGGACACACACACTCCATGGGCACTTCTCTAATTATGTAGCATTTTTAACCTCCGAAACAAGAACAAACTATCAATGGTGTCCTCTTTACAGAGGTTCCACTGGATACAATCTTCCAAGATGTATGTAGGTAAATATATATGTATATAGTTGAAGCTATGTATTAAGGTCTTATAGGTATACTATGTACCTGTGTATGATATTGAGGATGAGTGTGTAGTTTTGGAGAAAGTCATCGGCTGTGAGACGTGTTCCGTCCTTGATTCCAAATTCAGACAGGCACTTTGGCAGATTAGCTATTATATCGAGGAGACATGGGATATTACAAAACTTTGTACAAGTGGTAAGGAAGAAAAAAGCTGTTTAAACAAACACATATGTACGTAGTTGTCAACAAACCACTGTCACTTGACAACAGTTGAAAACAGAAAATTATTAGCAAATTGTCAAGCTCTCTCAATATAACTTAGCACTACCTCTATGAGACATGGAACATCTCCTGAAGTATACTTAGTACGGCAGTTACTATTGCACTACATGATGTGCCTATATACACATCTATGTATCTGACTAAAACCCCCACACACAGTCACACAATGGGAACAGAAAGAGATAAATACAACTTGTAACTCACAGTCAGTCTCTCCTTCTTCACTGGATATAATGATTGTTCCTTTTCCATCCTGAATGTCCACGTCAGGTGCCAACATACCAAAATGACTCTTTAATACCTACCGTACATATTTGTATGAAAGGCAGATATACGTTATTACCTCGCTAGCAGAAGGTAAATGCAAAATATCATTGCACACATCATAAGATAGATAAATTTAAGAGAAAAGGGACACCACCAAGTGCCCAACAGTGGGACTATGTACCTGAGTAAAATTATAGAATTGTAGCAGAATAATAAGGGCTATATTTAGAAATGTTACTAAAGATAGAACAAAACCAACAAGAACAATGGGCTTACGGGATACAGTGAAAGAATACAATTTTCGTTACACTACCCTTAAGTACTAGTATGTACCGTATGTACCTTGTCTTGTAGAGTTGCAACAGTGACAGAGTTTGTATTGAGCTTTACATTTGCCTATTGTTACAAACAGACATACTTAGATCACACTTTACACCAAACAAATTGATTAGGTGCATATTATTATTACATACCTCAGGTTTCGACGAACAGACGTAGCATTTTGGATTGGGTGGAGCCAGTGAGCAGGTCACGAGGAGCTTCTTATACGGATTTGGCATTCTCGGTAAATAAATCTTTTACAACAAAAAATATTATGATCAAGAAACACCATAAAATTTCCCTCTACTCTTACACACACACACACACACGAAACCATTTTAAAAGTATCTGTATTTAGTACTGTTATAGTGGAACCTTTGAAAAACAGATAGTTTGGGAACCAACAGCTTTGTGCTTTACAGAGAGGTTGTCCTTATCTCAGAGGTACAACAATTCTCGAATCTATTAGCAAAGGGGTAGAAACAGTGCCCTTTGGAGAGAGGTTGTCCATATCGGAGGTTCTACTATAATACAAGTATACCTGTTTTAGAAACAGCGTCCATTGTAGAGAGGTTGCATCTAGGAGGGGCCCCTATTGAAGGTTCTACTGTAATACAAGTATATACCTGTTTACACTTGTTGAAGTCTCCCGAAAGAACCTTTAGAGCTTCCATCACTATGAGACCTGCTATAACTGCATTGGTTGTGGCAATGGCTGGTACTATATTCCCTGCCATAGCTGAAACACACACACACATAATTACACACATTACAGAGATTATATAGTGAGTCAGTCACTCAGTATTCTACTGGTGAGACTGGTCAAGCTCAATATGGACAGAATACTGCTATCATTCTATTGGGGGGTAACAGCAGTTTTGAGTTTACATTTTATGTCAAATCGGCTTTTTCTCTGGATGTGGAAGACGTGGGCTCTGAGGTTAGCAGCTGCAGCGACGAAATCCATTGATGCCTTATCATCCTGTACAATAAGACCATTTACCACATCAAAATATTACTATATCTACAGTGGAACCTGTCTATAGTGACCATCTCATGGACCTAAATATATGTCTATAGAGAGGTGGTCTTACGTATTATATGGTGGTCACTATACACTGGGACACAGAATTTGTCCGCTATATCAAGGTTTCCACAAAAGAGGGGTGTCCATTAAGAGAGGTTCCACTATAGACAGTTTCACTAACTAACTACACATAAATTCTCTGCTGCACATGTATGTATATAAGTACCTTATCCCACACCAGCTCTCCCTTTGTCTTGTACTCCCCACTCAGTTGAGACAGACTGAAAACACCAAAAATTTTAAAAAAACGGGTAATTCCCTAACATCTTAACACAGCTTTCAATACAGGCAAACACTAAGCATGAAAACCAAAATGATAGAACAATACTAAAAGTATACACATAATCCACCTCTCTCCCTTCCTCCCCCCTCTCTCCATTCTCCCCCATTTCTCAAAAGGGACTGTGAGGTGTCAGGGAGACCACAAGTACTGATTGTGGATGAAAGGGAAGAGGTGAAGGGACCAAGTACATATCTTGAGAGAAATCTGAAACTGCCCTCTGTCCAATTTCTGGGAATAACAACCGAAAGTCGGAATATTCCCAGCAGCCCAAAACTTCCAACCTGGCGAGGCTGTTTTGTATACTTAGCGGTGGCGACTCAGTCTCTAAAACCAAGTCCATTCAGGAGACAGGCGCTCCAAAACCCTCTGAGACTAGCCCGCCTTAAGCCAGGTATTCCCCAGAGACTTTGTCCACCACCACCACCACCACCCTCACTGCCAGATCAGAGAGGATTGCTAGAGATTAAAATCTAACACCTCATTTTCCCATTTTCTTTATTCACCATACATAATGGATCGATATACTATCCTATGTAATGTTCTATATAATAAGAATAGAGTATGTACCATTATGTACACACAATATACACAAATGCAATGGTTAAGTAAACGCTGTGTGGAAAACGTATTACACAACAGGGATTACTATAGGCTAGTGAGAGTTCCACGATTGGTTTCCGTATGATGCATGGAACATTTAAAGTGGTAGAGAAGTCACCATTGGACAAAAGGCTAACAAACATTGTTGCCACTATAATAATTATGTACAAACACATAAAAAGTTGCATGATACTTGTTGCATGCAACCCAACAAAGTTGCACTGTGCATTTTGGCCTTAAGGCATGCACGCCTGGGCTTCATAGGCCCAGTGCTGTAACATGCTATAAAACAGGTGACACGACCACAGCAACTCCGGCATGAAAACAGGAGAGTTATACTATTGTTGTATATACTGTACCTGTGTTGAAAGTTGTCAGCACATTCAGTGACACTCCATATTCTCTGGTCTGGAAGACCCCCATCACTACTACCCCCTACTCCATCATTACTACCATCATCATCTATAGCAAATACAAACAGTGGTAGAATATAAGTTACACAGTGATCGCTAATTTTAGAGACTATCACTAAATCTACTGAAGTCTGGTCTCTGAAATGAGGTGGTCTTGTGTTGGAGGTTAGTTTGTATGGTGTATGTTCATAAGCATTGATACAGAGTGTTTCTACATTATAATAATGGGAGGTGGTCTCTGATGGGAGGGGTCTCTCAAAAGAGGTCAGTAGAAAGAAGTAGTCTATGACATATAGTGTATGGCTTACTGCTGAGGGAGGGGAGATGGTGAAGTGAGAGAGGAGTGGGTGGAGTCCTCTTCTCCCATAGTTTCTTCATAGTCAGAAGATATTCTATGTCTGCTAGGTAGAGCTGAGACACATAGAGACACGAGGAGTCAACCATTAACCCAAAAAGGATTAATTACATACCTTATGGAAGAGCTTCTCTACATCATAGTTGTTATTTTCAGCCCACTGTCTGGTGGTCACCTTGTCTTGAACTGACTTTCCATCTGATAAAAAACAAACCAAAATCAAACACAAAGCAAGCCTCAATTTAGTTTGTTTAAAATTCCACATCGTGACTTTTCTGGATGAGTGCAAAATTTCTTTAAAAAATGCAAATAATATTTACAAACTACACGTGCATGTACAGACTGTAACAAAAACAGAACATTTTGGAGTCATTTTATGGTCAAAATATCTCTCCTGATCCTTAAGGCATGCATTTAAAACCAGGTCTTTTCAGTTCTCCATCACAATGTTCGCAAGTGTAGTACTGTAGTACTATTCATTCACCACCAGGTGTGCTATCCATGGGAACTTCTTTATCTTCCTCCTGATTCTCTGATGGTGAACCATTGTCCACAGTGGCAGTTTCAGTGTCCGGAGAGACATCTTCATCAGCATCTTGCTCCCCAAATAACTGACTAGAGAGACACCACACAGACACAGATAGAGAAGGGAGAGGATAAAGAATTTCCTAATGTGTAGCCTCTAATGAGGCATGGAAAATGGGAGTGGGGTAGTACTACCATAGACACTATTGCACTGTGTGTGTTGTATCTGGGCTTTAAGGATCTAGTGTAATGCACAAAACCCTGCAGTTAGGGCATGAGAAAAAATATACTTACTCCTTTGGCTAGTAAAAACATTTAAACATTATTATTGCTTCAAAATTTACAAACCTCTCACTTAAAAACATCAGAGACGCATTTTCGTTGTAAAAACACACTTGCACAAACACACGCACATGCAAGTTGTTTATTATAAACTCGAGGTGGGGGGAGGGGGAGTCGGCTCACTTGAAGAGATGCTTGGCCCATATGATGCAGTGAATGGGCTCTGAAGGAGTGTTCCTGATGCTACAGGCAGGGTAGGTCTTTGTTGTAGGCTTCGGCTGGCACTCGTAGCACTCACTCTCCCCCTATACAATTATAGTTCAAGTATACTTACAATAGATGAAGAGAGATCGTAGACAAAAATATTGGCAGAAATTAAATTTATCCATTTTAAGAAGCATCCGTATATGTAAGTAGTTAAACATCTTTCATGTGACACATTTGCTTCATCTTTCCAAAATTTTGTCTTATTTATTTACTGCTATACACACTTTAAAGTAGAGGAAAAAACATTGCACACTATTGCACAAACCGACCTTTCTAATGACAGAGACTTGACCTAGATAGCCAGCAGAACCACTCTCTATCAGTGTCACTCCTGCTGCTAGACACAGTCTGTTCACATGGTTCCTTGCAGCTAATACATTATATAGCACACACAGTCTCTCTGATAGACACATAGTACATTATGAAGAACCATTTATGTACCTTTGTTGTCGAGGGCATTCATTACTAGTGAAAACTGTTTGAAAAAGTTTATATTGTAATCTGGACTGGAGTAAAGAAACATTTGTGTGAAAAAATAAATTACGTGTCAATATTATGCTTAACTTTAAGCTGAAAAAATTTCTACACAACATTTTGTAATCCTGGTATTCTGATTGTGCTGATATATAGTGTAGTAACAGAGCTAATGCATGCCACAGACATAAACTTATATAAGAGTTGTATTCCACTAGTTAAACCAACATTACCCTTCATTAGGGAACTACATGTACATACATATGTACATATTGTACAGTAGAAGCAGAGCAATTGGTATATACATGGCCGTGTAATAGGAAAATTATTGAAATGCTCACTTGAAAATGGAGTCATGTATGGCAGTGATTTTGGCCTGTGGGTTGAATCTGAGGAGAGCATCACGAGCTACCTCCACCTTGGGACGACCCACGTGACACTTGCGAAATAGAAACTGGCGGTTTAGATTGCTAACGTCTATGGTATCCAGGTCAATCTGGAGAGAGGAATCAGATTAAGGGAGAATGGAGGGGGAGAGAGAGCATGTATCATGTGAGATAGTACATTGCAGAGTCAATAAATGTATGTATTATGTACGTACATCTCTGCTACAAGTCATCAGGCATGAGAACAGAAAATAACAGATTGTGCATTCATGCCCAACTACATGACTTATTCTGTATTCTACTTATTCTACCCAAACAATAGCTCGTCAGCCTCTATGTTGTCGTGGGTGTCCCAAAACGTTATTCCGGTCTCACGTGATCTCACCATGACGATATCCTGAAAACCAGTGAGGACTAAGTTCTTGACAAGCTCGCAACCGATACCTCCAGTTCCCACCACGAACACGCGAGACTTTCGAACTGTCCCCGCTAGTTCGCTGCCAAGACAAGCATCCATGGCGGCTTGAAGATAGAGAGAGACGAAGGAACTATGGAGGAGAGGTTGACCTATGACCTTTAATTAACCCGTTGTGCACTGATTATCGAAGAGCGGCGGGAATTTCAAGGAGTTTGGAGCAATGGCGACCTCGGAAGAAGGAAGAAAGACGAATACTCCAGGCTTTAGCCGTCTTCTAGAATTACTAAACAACAGTTACCTTCGCAGCGGTGTCCCGAAAAACACGGCATCAAAGTTGGAGGAGGTCTCAGTGTATCCTGGTTTCCATCTCTTTGCTATTTACTATCTTCACAGGCTGAAGCTAGACTAAAATCAGTGAAGAGGAGTTATCTGGAACTCAGTTTGATCCATTCTGAACTACACTCTGTTATATCAGCAGGGTGTCCTCAGAGTAGTAAGACTGGAGGAGATGGTGGTGAGAAGAGGAAGAAGAGAGAAAAAGATGTTCTGGCTGCTGCCGAGGCCCAACACTGCCTGAGACTCCATCCAGAGGCCAATCTTCTCCAACTGTCTTCTGACCACCTCAGACTGGCCGGAGGGAGACCACTATCTGGAGTATGTGTGGCCTGCTGCGACCCTCCAAAGCTAAAACCTACACATTATATATAGTCTGCAAAAGCCATAGCTAGAGAACATATAGTATCAGCTTTGAGGACAAAGCTCTCACCAATAGTCCTCATTTTCCACCGACTCTGTTTTCAACTTTTCAATTATCTTACAGGCGGTGAAAGAGGCAGTGTTGAGAGAGCTGGAAGGAAGATTAAAAGAAAAGTGTCTGAGAATAGTTCAGTGGCACTCGGAAGGAAAGAATACTGGTATGGACAAACATTCACACTTTCTGCCACTATTTTTATTGATTGAGTCAGGATTTGTTTGCAGGGTCAGAGAGTCTTCAGTTGGCCAAGGCAGTGCAATTCCCTAGTGTTCTAGTTCAGCAGATTGACAGGCTGGAGTCAGCCGAGGCACAGTTGAGAGAGAAGAGGAGACAAAACACTCAGAGACAATTCCAGAAGCATCAGGTTCACTGAATCACTCACTCTCTGTTCTCATACCCGACTCATAGGAGGTCCCATCACCTGTGCCTGCTGCTACTGGGCACATGAAGCCATGGCGCATATTAGTGCAACAGTGTAATCATAAATTTGATATTTTTATGTCTCATAGAAGCTAATCTGCTTGTCTTCATTATAAAGATACTGGTTGAGACCAATGAGATGTTGACTGCAGCATTAGAGCAGGCCAGACTCAGCGGGGTAGCAAAGACAGAGCATGTTAAACTGGACTACCTACAGGCTCATTGTAGTGCTCTCCTTGGGAAACAAGAGTAGGACGTTTGAGATTATCCACACATTTATTACTTGACCTTTTCTCTACATAGTGTGATGTACTATCAGTTGCTGAAGGGAATATGTTCCGATGGTAGGCTACAGGCACTGAAACAGATCAAGTAATGCTAACCAGATATCCACTCCTATCAAGTCTTTATGGATTTCACAGGTTACACTTGACTGATCGGATGCGAACATTGGAAGAACAGTTGGCCCAGACACAACACACTCTACAACACTACCTGGCTCTAGGTCCAGAGCTAACTTCACTGGCTCAGCAATACGCCACAGTTCAAGCTGAGATAGAAAACAAACGCTGGGCACTCACTGAGCTTCAAAAATCATGTTCACACTTAACACCATCAAAGGTTGAAAAAATGAATTAGAAAATCACTGAGTTTTCTTAAATGTTTACTGTTCAAATTCTGTCAATACCTGCAATTAGATTGATATAGTTTCTATCATAGGTTTTGTCAAAAAAACCTGATTGGAAGTTGGTCTGTGTTGAGGCTGCAAGGAGAAGATTCTCTGGAGGAGAGGGGCAATGTCCCTGTGTTCCTCTCCAAGTGGTAGACTCTTCTTCTCCTCCAGTAGAGTCTGTTGAAGTTGGTGGCCGTAGAGACCAGCCCAGGGCTCTTCTCCACCCCATATCTCCCAGATTACTGCACCCAGACTATACACATCTGCAGCCTTTAGTTAAGTGGAAAAGACATTCACTGATTGACCTTACTGAGGCACAAATCATTAAAGTGATATGATGGTCACTATTGCTCTGTGGGCATTGGGAATGAGAATATACCTTGTTATGTTGTACAAGTAAATTACAAACAGATTATAAAAAGGGAGACCACACCCTAATCTCTACAACTACAGGTTACAGGTACTCTCACGTTGAGTGATAAATGGACTTACATAAGAGGAGATGTGAGTGTGGAAGAATTCAGGTGCCATCCAGTGCAGGAAAGGGACAAATGTAACTGATTGAGAAATCTTTGTAGCTGGCTGGCAGCATCAGTAGACATTACACAGCTTTAAGGATAAAATCATAGGATTTTTTGACTGGATGCAAAATCTTTTCACTTTACTTTTGGTTTTAGATCATGAGTAAGGTAGACAGAATGAGAGGAGATCAATGTGTGTGTCACACTCACTACATTGTGTAGGTAGCACAGAGCTGAGAGAGAAGAATAATATCGTTACTGTCTTAAGAATTACTATGTGTAAACCTTTGGTAATGCCAAGAGCTATGCTACTTTTTCTGAATGAAAGATTGTGTTGGTTGAGTCTGGAGTGATGGAGGAGCTGGAACAGTGATAGTGACTGGACTGGTTCAGTGACCAACATCATGTCAATTTTAGTTGGTCCACAGCAGGTAGCCATCAACAGTAGGACATTTGGGTGCCGCAGGAGAGAAAGGCTCTCCATCTCCAATACTAGTAGCTCAGGACTGAAAAACTTTGAACCAGGATGGTACTTCCTAACTGCCACCTCCTGCCCTTGCCAGAGCTCCATCCTCCATCTAGTACCATCTCCGGACACACACCACTCTTTACTAGACTACACAATAGAGAGATCCTTACTCCTGGTGTTCCCAGCTATGTATATACTACGTATGGGGAGACATACAAAGGTATCAGTGGGAAGGATGACTGGCACACCAGCCAGTGCTCCGGGACTAACATCTCTATCAAATGGAAACACTAGAGGAGAAATTGTATGTTATTGGTAGTAATAGAAGGAGCTTACCAAATCCATAATCATACACATTCATTCCTCTTCCTCTGTAGTACAGAGATGCACTGGATGTCAAAGGAGATTCTAACAGTGGAGAAAATGAATTGCAAGTTACATACAGTGTGATAAGAGGACTTTACTGTTGATGAGTGAGGTGGAGCTGGTCTCTCTGTGCATCCGCCTGGGACATGCTGGAGGATAGGACTGAGACGGTCTCAAAATGGAGCTCCCATGCTCAATATGCCACCCAGAGTTAGAGACTCTGAGATCATCTGGAAAAAAACTTGATTATAACTATTCAAAAGAACAAAAACTGCATAGCCCAATGTGGAGGTCGGATTAAAAGTCTGATGCTCTACCACTGAGCTAATTGGGCAGTTCTTGTGTATGACACATTAAGCAGTAAGAACATTACAAAAAAGTGGTTTGCTACTAATTAATTAAGAAAAAGTAAACAGCCCAATGTGGGGATCGAACCCGCGACCCTCAGAT
>JAODVQ020064333.1:0-18442 GCA_025400075.2 Phenganax stokvisi
CTATGAAACTTTGAAGGATTTAAACTTTTACGTGCGTGTACGTGCGTGTCAAAAATGCAGAGCTGGAAAGTAGCCTTTAGCCAGCCTTTAGCCAACGAGAGGCTGTCGTACTGGTTACTCTTCACAGTTCCGGTTCCGATTGGTTAGAATTTGAACGGTACTTAGAGTCAAAATAAAAAGAATGGTAACTCATGCGCAAAATTTACCCGAAACATTTCTTACCCCAGATCCTGTATGTGAAATCTCTTGGTTATCCAACTCCTCAATCAAACCAGCAAGTCCTAAGACGTAAACCTTACCACGAATTTTTGCCACATGTTTAATGTAGTAGGCCGCAGCATATGCAGAAGAATATATTTCACTCTACCAGAACAGATACAGTGGATACTTAATACATTTAGTGCGACGGCTGCATTAATACCAGCAACAATGAAATTTTTCGAGCAAAATCGTCGCGTTACAAGTTACAGGTCAATGTTGCGCCTATTACAACTACCACCCATCCTGCAATTTGTCTCGCAAGAAACTCTTTCTTGCCAGTTGTCAAAACATGTTGGGTATTAAGATTCTTGTAGTTTTGCATGGCGAAACAACAATATCAGTATTCGCTTGAGGTAGCTATACACCATGTATTTTTATAAAGCAATAATAAAAATACACGGTGTATATCTCAAACGAATACTGATAATGTTGGGTATTGTTGAACTCCCTTTTTCTCTGCACAACATTCATGCAAAACGTGAAACAAATATAGAGTTTCTGGAATTGCATTAAGGCCATTTTTCACAGCAGCCGCTTTGCCTGCACGGGCATTTGAACATGCTCTGTCGTTCTCTGTCGGTGCTTGGTCCCGCGTGCACTCTAGGAAAGTTAAAAGTAATTGAACTTTGTCTGCGTGTACGCGAGATCAAGAGCGGACAATCAACAACAGGGCAAATTCAAAACTGTGCGCTCCACCCACGCGGGCAAAAAGGCTGCAGTGCAAAATGGCCTTTAAACAAAACATGCCAAAGAAGCCTGTTCTTATAGTATTAAGTAGATATATCTGCTCAACGTAAAATACCTCTTCAACATCGATTCCCAAGCGAGAAAACTTTTCAAGATATTGCCTACGAGACTTGGTATTATTATTGGTAATGAAAAATACTTTCTTACCCTACAAAAAATATAGTTCATGTGTAATTACCAAGTGGGTCAGATAACTAAAAGTCATATCATTGGTCAGACTTGCAGCAAGTCTCCTTTTGCTTTGCTGGAGGTTTTGCTTTGGAGCTTTACTAGTTGAGGGAACAGAATTGTTGATCGTAAGTTGTGATCGATTTTTCAAAAACGTAAGAAATAGTTGCAAAGTGCCCAAACCCTCTAAGGCTTAGACTCTGGCTACACCACTGTCAGCAGCAAATGGTGAATCCGTGTATTCGCTCCTACTAAATTCACAGCTATTCAAAAATGTTGCTATATCAGTTGGAATCCAATTTATTACTACAAACAATAAAGTTCTATATTTTTAAGTCCACCCAATCTGCTATGTAATCAAAGTTAACCATTATAGGGAGGAATCAATAGTGACCATGTCAATGGCAACACCAGGAATTTTTTTGAGAGGGAAAATCCTAGGAAAGTCCCCCAAAAATTGACTTTTTGCATTTTTACTCTCTGTTTTTGCCCCAGCCCCTTTTCTCATCAAATTTGGCCAAATCAAAAAACCAAATATGGAAATTAATGGGGGGTACCACCCTCCCCCCCCCCTAGCAGGTGCCACTGGTCCATGTACACTTGATCAGTAAAATCATCTGCCAATGCATGCACCTGAGCGCATTGCTACTCTATTGCATAAGACGAATGAATCTCAACCTGCAATAAAATTGTTTCGCAGAGAGCACTGGAGTGCATACCTACATAAAAGCAATATGCTCGCAGATTTTAACATAGAAGCATTTACCAAGTTTCGAAGGTGTTTTATAAGCTCTGGGACTCCAGGGTAAGCATCACCTTGTTTCCAAAGCACACCTAAACAAGCATTTAATAACTTTGCAACACAGCAGCTGGTTGCCAGCTGGTGATCCACTAGGCTGAAGATCACTGAGTGATATGCCATCTGATGAGTTCGGAAAATTCAAATAAATTCAATGTAAAACACAACATAGGAGTAATCTGCCATGCACAGGTTTACACGCTATATTCGTCCATTAAAGTGTATGAGATGTTGTATAATTATAAATCGAATACATATTACATAACATATTGCCAATATTGCAACTATAAATGTCTATACCATCACAGTCGAACATAAATGATTCTTTAGACGACACAAACTCTTCGATATTTTCTTCATCTAACAAAATTGGTGCACAAGCCATTGTTTTAAAAGTAGTAAAGCGCTGATATAGTAAATGATAACACAGATTCAGAGTACAATTAACAGACTCGGTCAATATTTGGATTCGAAGGAAATGCTGAGTCGGCTATTTACTAGTGTCCAGTCTCCGAAGTAAAATAATCGAGGTGAAGGATGGCGACGAGTTTCCCTTGGAAAATAGCAATACTTCAGCAATTACAAGACAGAGATCGGCAAGAATTTGTATCATTCAAGGATCTGATCAAATCTCGTATGTTTCATTATCTGTGCTTGCTTTTTATTCATCTTCCATGCTATAACATCGCCAGATTTCTCATTGTTTTTTATTCGGAGTGTAGCTTACTTGTGAAAACAAGTTGATATCAATTTGTCAACATTTCTTCAAATATCTGTCAGTGTGAAGGTTATGATATGTTGCTATTATGATTAATTGAATATCGTTTATCATTTCTTTAATTTGTTGCATGATTGATAAAGTTTTATGTTTTCGATTGTATTAAATATCATGTGGAGTGTGATGCATCAGCAAATGTTGCAAAATAGTTTCTGGGTATTCCCAGTTCTTTGAATTAGCCACTTCAGAATACGGTAATGAGAGGAGCCAAATCTGAAATCTTTATAAAATGACAAAATTCACAAACAAATGTCTCTAATAGAGAGAGCAGCTCAAAATTCATTGGTATATAAATTTACAATACTGTTGTGTAAAAACTTGCAAATTTACAACCTTACCATTTATGGTAGTTTTATCCGAATGTTGTTAAAGTTAGAGTAGCTACTAATTTGGAGCTTTTTTATCTTGTGTAACGATAAAACTTATTTGTGGATTTTGTCATTTATTAACATTTACCCTCAGCCTACTATCAATTTCTGAAGTTGCTAATACCAGAAAAAGGATAAATTCTATCTTATAAACAGCTGTAAGGAGAGCTGTTTAAAGTTTTGAATTTTCAATAATTACGTGCCTATTTGTTAAAAACGTAGCTGGAATAAGCTTTTGAGATTGCATTGTTTTGTATGATGTGATATCTGAAAAGCCTAATATCCCACTTGACTTTTGTTAAGATTTTTCCTTTAAATTTGCACTAGACAACAAGTTATTTGATAATGCGGATGCACTCAAATCCCAGATTGTTCAATTGGAAATTCAGACGCTTCAAATGAAACAGGTTTATTTCGTTCTTAAGTAATCTGGTAGTTTTATCACAATTGTATTTCTTGTTCATTGTTTTTAAAGCTGTAATTATTCCAATTTTTTGAACATGCAGCAGAATCATGCATTGGATAAACATTGAGATGAAGCACTTATATATTTAATTTGGTATGGTATATTTACAAAAATCTCGTTTGCTAGGAAAATGCTGAGCTTCAGGAAAAAGCATCTAGTACAAGGTTTGTGTTTTGAAATCTGTTCCAGCTTTCCAGCCTTGTTTTCATATTTCTTTCATTTCTTGATATTTCAGTTCAAGTGGAAGTGTTAGCAGTGATAAGGTTCAAGCATTGGAGCAAAAAATTTATAAGTTACAAGAGGAACTGACAGTTCTGCACCGAACAAAAGGAGAGGTACTGTACCTACTAGTAGACTTCTGGAGGAAAATGTCATGGAGAATTGTCCAATACTTTTGACAAGAAAACGTGTTCTTAGTTATCTGGGAAAGTTTTGGTGGGCAATTGATCAGAAGAATGTAGAATGTTACTTAAACAAATTTTCAGTGATAATCATTGAGCAATTTTTGCAGTTACAAGTAAAGCATTTTCTTGCTGTGTGTATTTCAGAATGCCCAAAAAGTAATCGAGTTGAATCATATTATTGCTCAAAAGAATGATGATCTCTCTTTGAAAGATGCTCAGTGAGTTCAATTTTGTGTATGTTTTTTTGGCATGGTATAGGGTCATGCTAATTTCTCTACAAGTCACAGGCAGCCTTTCTCATGCTGTTCGAACAGGCCTTGAATCTGCCATTTTTGTGTGGCAAAATCATTGAATTAGGCAACTTTGTTTGATTGAAAAGAAGATAAAACTAACTTTTGCAATTTTTAGTAAACCCGAGGCTGTTTCTAACTTTATAGCAATAGATTTTAAAATTTTGCCGAGAAAATACAGAATGACTTTTTACTTCAGATATGTAAATGCTTGTGTTTAGATTACAAGATTCGCTTATTAATCTTTCGTCTGTGAAAACAGAATGCAAACGGTTGGAGCAAACCATAATTGAATTAGAATCTACAAATCAAGTAAGATCTGCAAACCAAGTGAATAACTGGCTATCTAATGAACCAACTAACTGCTGCTGAGATTGTTTTATTTTAATTTAGATGTTGAAAGACGAATTACAAGCTCTGCAAATGGCTTACAATTCTCTTGAAATTAAATTTGGAAAAGTCCAGGAAGAGAACAGAGAATTAGTGAGTCTTGCGTGTTTTGGAAACTTAACTTGTATGCCTTAGTGATGGAGTATCTGTACTATCTGTACTATCTATATGTAAATTGAGCTGTAAATCACGTTAAAAGATGGTGGTAGCGGAGTTTATCCGATGAATGAAATATTGATAATGTCAGGTTGAGCGGTGGATGATGAAGAAAGCAAAAGACGCGGATGCAATGAACTTTGAGAATGAACAACTGTCAAGGTATGAAGCCGTATTGTGATTTATAGAAGTAGTACTACGCAATAACCCTCAGTAATTACGTCATGCAGAACATGAAAACGAGGTCAAATATTGTGTGTTAATTTGTCTCTTTAATTGGTCAGCGAATATGATTTTTACTTTAGGTGATATTCATGTATACTTCATTCAACGGCGACCAACGAGTGTTAGTTTAGACTAGGTTAAGTGATGCCCTATGAGATTAAAATCAAACTAAAGTATAAATAGGCCATAGCAGTGAATTGCTTGACCTTGTGAGGTTCCTATATGGCGTAGCATTGTGGCTGCTCTTTTTGTTCATTCTTATCTTGGTCGTTTAAGAGCTCGTCAAGCCAAGTTGAAACAAGATTTAATGGAAGCTGCAAAAGAACCAATTGCCCTTCCCAAAAAGTAAGATCCGTTGTTGAAACCAATATTCACATACCCAATACAATGTCCTATTTATTTACTGTACTTGTATTTATTTATATTAATTTATATTAAGACGAACGTCATCCATGGACCACAACGGTGGTCACGATATTCCAAGTCCGCCATATTGCTTGTTAACAACGCTCCCTACCGAACCGTTACATAAAGTTGTAAGTTTTCGATACGTAATATCGTGGTTACTGGTACAATTGTTCTCGTGTTTGATCATGTTTCAACTTTCAACATCAGACCTTACCGTTTATAGCAATTTCACCCAATGGCCACGTTTTCATGTCTGTTTCTTAAATTGTCATTTTTGGGTGCAGGAAAGTTATACTCCATTGATTATATCTCTACCCCATGTGAGACCAATGGACAATGTACACTTTAGGCTAATTTTTCATCGGCGAAGAAAAGGAAATTTCCAGAAAGAACATACCAAAATTAGCGAAACTGCAAAGTTTGGGCGCAAAATGTTATAAAATGCGGAAAATATAGCCCTGCGAAGTAGGCAAAGTTTGTTTACTTTTGTATTACACGCGGAAATTTGTAACTAAATCAGTTACTTATTTCGGCCCATAATACAAAAATATGTATACAAAATTTGCCAACTTTGCAGGGCTATAGTTTTCGTATTTTACAACATTTCGCGACCAAACTTTGTAGTTTTACTAATTTTGGTATATTCTTTCTAGTTGTGGTGATTCATTGCCTTCGCTTTACCTAGATTGAAAATTAGTCTAAAGTGTATATTGTTCATTGCATACTTATAATTGTTTCCACTGTGTACAAAGCATGAGAAAGTCAACGGCATAGAAACGAAGCCATGCGTAAATCTCAGTAAATGGGAAGGTCTATTGTAATTGTATCGATTGTGTTATTGAAGTAGCTTGTGAAATCTAGGACAATTTAAGCAAATATTTAAAGTAGAGAAGAAACTTTTGTATACATCAGCAAAATATTGTTTTTCACAATATACAGATGCCGCTTGAACATGTATTTTTTGATTTCCTTATGAGCTGTTAATGATTTTACAATTGTCTTCAAAACGCATCTTTGGAAAAAGTAGTGCATGTGTACGTATCTCTGATGGAGGAAAACTTGTTTCACATTCATGTCTTTTTCATAGAATGGCCACGATGGTGAGGTGAATGCTGTTGCTTTCTCGCCCAATGGTCGATGTTTTGCAACTGGTGGCTCTGACAAGCTTGTAAAAATATGGGAAATAGGTCTTGAATACTTTTCTTTCACATCTAAATGATTCTTTCAATGATTCTAACTTTTGCGTTTTTCAGGCAAATCTTGTGAAACTAGGCTTACAATTCATGGTTGTAATGCGGGCATTACCTCCGTAGAATTTGATTTGCAGGTCAGAACATTATAGTTTATTGAAATATTATATTTTCATGCAATGTGATAAACGGATTGGTTCTCACATGACATACTGCCGTTAGGCTGAGTATGACTCGGGTGACTATAGAGATTGCCAATCAGAATCAAATGGCGTTCATTTTATGATAATGACGTTTTACTATATTTCCAGGACAAGTTACTTTTAGCTTCTTCAAATGATTTCGCTTGTCGAGTTTGGACGTATTGTGATGGTAGACTACGGGTTAGTTCATTTTCATGATTTGCGCGTGAAACAAAACTTTCGACCCAATCGTTCCCTCAACCTCGATAGCTCAATACTGGCACTATGAGTAGACCAATAAACAACAAGCCTGCAAGCAAACAAACCAACGTACGGACAAACAAACTAAAAAGTTATTTCGCAGCAAACAGTCAAAAACTTACAAACGAAATTTTTTCATTCAGCATACGTTGACTGGTCATACGAATAAAGTGTCGAGCGCCAAGTTTCTAGTTGATTCAACAAAAGTTGTATCTGGTAGTCACGACAGAACGTTGAAAGTTTGGGATCTCAGGACCAGAGCTTGTAAGATGCAGCTTGTTTTACGCTCATATCCCACACGCGGAACGGTTTACAAAGACGATTTTGGTTCCTAAAGGCCGGTTTACTCTATCAAAGTTTCTGTGATCAAAGTAGGAATTTTTCACAAGGAAATTTTACGTTCTGAAAAATTTGGAAGAAATATCAGATTGAAGTAGTTCAGTGTTGAGCACTGTATTAATTCCCTTAAATATTTTTAGCAAATCCTTGAAAACTTAGGATTTACCTATCCAAAATTTCCACTTTGATCACAGAAACTTTGACTTTGTAAACCGGGCCTAAGACATTGCAAATTAGTGAAAATTTCATATTTGGCATTGCGTGGTGTACATTGTAAGGAGATCAGTAAAATATTTGGGTGAATGGGTTCTTGCAGGCATTTTCATCAAACTTGAGTGTTCGTGTCGTAAGCTGTGGTGTATTGATGTTTAGGTAACCGAACGATATTTGCTGGATCAAGTTGTAACGATTTAGTGACAACGAGCTTAGCATCGTAAGTAAAATGACAATGTTTGTTTGTGGTATCAGGTTCGTCTCGATTCCGCTTTGGATTTTAAATATGAAGAATGCATGTTCTCAAACTGCTAAGGGTAATCTTAGATACCCAAAATGCAAGTCATCTGTTCAGTAGAATTGACGTCTGAATCATGAATAGATAAATAGATGGACAGATATTTTGCATGTAGTCACTAGGCTGCACGGGCTGTCATAAATAATAATGTTCTAACCTACGTCATGTCTGAATCATGAATGTGTCTTGTTTAATAAGGAAACTACTTGAAACAAATATCATTCCTCAGAAAACTGAGTAAATAAGAATTTCCGATTTTAAATTTCTTTCTTGCAGGACGACAATCATAAGTGGTCATTTTGATAAAAGAATTCGATTTTGGGACTCCAGGTAATATATAGGGGTACGTAGGGGTTTTGAAAGAACTTTCTACCATTTCTGTTTCCCATCACATGCCACTGCGAATTACATTGTTGACCTACTGTGAATAACATATTGTTTGATCAGTACGTCATGCTCATAGCCATATAGGTCATGCTAAATTGCACAACTTAAAAAAAGTACTGTTTTTTGGATGAGGCTGAGCATGGTAAAAAAGAATTATTTAGACCGAGGTCAACGCTATCCACCGAAGAGATGCTGAGATGGATGACGTTGACGAAAGTCTGAATAATGTTGGTATCACGGGAATTAAGCTGAATCCAATCGTTGTACATTCAAAGGAACCGACAGACAAGCTTTAAGGACTAGCCACAAGCATTCTCAAACGTATCACTATTTCAAAGGAAATCAATAAAAAAACTAGCCTAGCCAAAAAAAAAACTAACAGATTACAGTACTATAGCATTGTTAACTCAATAGAAACATTTTCATCTAGCGGCGGCGAAGAAAATTATCTGCAAACCATTTTTTAGCATAAATTTTGTGAATTGTTCTGTGCTATTTAATTCAAGTGTTAGGGGCTTGGGTACTACAGCACGCAATTTTTTTCTTTGGTCTGAATGGTCTGAACTGTGGTCCAATAAAGCATATATTGTGCGCTGATTACGTCACAGAGTGGAATTACGTAAAGGAAACAAGATTGAATCTCCAATGTATAATAATTTGAATTATTATTATACTGTATCTTTCAGATCTGACGCTAGTTCTACCGAAATTACATTACCCGGGCGAGTGACCTCACTATCAATTTCACCAGGTAAATGAGGAGTACAAAAGACGAGTGCCATTCCCATAAAGGGTTGCCATTTCCTAATATTTCTAGTAGCGCGTCTTTGCATGGAGTAAGCTACTAACAGATCAGCTGCGCGAATAACCTTCATCCGTTGTTGAATTACTAGTTTATCATATATTGCAGTAAAGCTTCGTTTTCATTTTGCAAGTTCGCATAAACATGAGCAGAAAGATTGAGGAAAGCATTTCCATATCTCCAGTTACAATGAGTATGTGCGTGGAGAGAATTACAACTGAAATATTGGCGAAATCGATTCAGCTCTACATGTATTATAGCAAACTTCATATCAGAGGCAGACTGACCAGTCGGGAAATCGGGCGCAAACGGAGGGCTGGATGCCTTGGGGGCCCCAAATTAGGAAGTAAAATATACTATGAGTAGCTAGTCTTGACTGTAATAATCGACGTAAAGTGACATTTTTTTTCACAATTAGCTGTTTCCCTCATTTAGTCGTTTCAGATTTGTGCAATTTCTTTAAGTAGATTCTAGCCCGTGGCCTGAATCAAGATGAGTGAAGTTTCGTTAAGTTTCTTTGTAATATTCCTACAATGACTTACAAACGGAAGTACACTTGTTTGAATGAAATTACGGTGAGAAGCCCCATATTATCTTTTGCCCAAGGCCCAAAAGATTATGTCAGTCCGCCGCTGCTTCTTATTTCACTTCTGGAGAACCAATTTCAGTCGATCAATTGCCGGGTTAGAAAGTGAAATTAAACGTTTTTGTCCAGTTTATGTAAACTTGCATTTGAGAAAGATATGGCGATGTAGCTAGCCGTCATCCAAGGAAAGCTTAAGATTGAATCACTCATGCATCTTGTACTTGGGTGATCTTATCATTGTGTTTTTGTTGATTGTAGATCGCAACACGTTGTTAGCTGCGACCAGAGGAGATGCGTTAAAATTGATCAACCTCCGAATGAATCAAGTCTCGGGCACTTTGAGGTATATACTTGCTTTCTAAAAAGTGTATCCAACATCCAACATATATAGACGATATTTTTCTAAATATGCGGAAAACAGTCAAACCCCAACATTGCTGCGTTTCCATTTTAGTGCGAATGGTTTGAAAATTGCAACTGATTGCACCCGAGCTTGTTTTAGGTAAGTTAAAATCTTCCAGTTGATCTGACCGTGAGCAAAAAGACTGAAGCGAGCAACAGAATGGAAACCGTTTGCTGTATATTATCACTTCTCTCTTTTTTCCTCTTTATGAAAGTAGTCGAAACTTTGCAAAAGTGTTCGTTGGTGAGATAGAAAAATCCTTTGCAAATTTGGGAACAATATACAGTACAACGTAGTTACTTGTGAGACAACTAGTATTTTTTAACGAAAATTGGATTTTTGCTTGGCCACTAGTCCCAGTCTTTTTCTGTGATTTCAGATCACCTAGTTATATTGACAAAATCTAGATTCCTTATGCGGGAAAGAGGCATATGTTATTCAATGTTTTTGTAAAGAAAGTTTGTTCGTGTTGAGAAGGATCTTAGCGTTTACAAAATAGTTGTTTGTTTGTCTCCTTTCTTGTTTGCAAGTCTTTTTGTATCTGTTTGTCTTTATATTCGTTGGTTTGCTTGTTTGTTACATTTGTTGTGTTTAGCTATGATGTAACATTTTTCTCTGCAGTCCAGATGGTTGTTACGTGGCTTGTGGATCTCAAGATGGAAACATATTTATTTGGGACACGACAACTTTGAAAACGGAGAAAATACTAAAAAGTCACGGGTACGTATTTCCAGAAGTTTTTTTAAAAACATTTATCCGTAAATCACTCGTTAACAGAACAACAAAAAAGCTGAATTCACCACAGCTTGAGCTATTGAGACACAAAATTTTTTCCCAAAAATAAGGATGTTTTTAAGGATGTGACATACGTGCACATATTTCATTGTATGATGTCATTTATATTTACTGCAGGGCGGCTGTTGTAAACTGTGCTTGGCATCCAGAAGGCACTGCGCTGGTCAGTTGCGACCGAAATAAACACGTCATAGTTTGGTCGTCTTTAATCTAAAACAAATGTAACAGCATAATGTAGGGCTTTCAGGCCCAGAACCAGAATAAGTAGTCTTGTGAATTATACTGTACATATTTGATAGAAAAATTTTGTATTGCTGAGACCAGTATTTTACCAATACGCTTTAATATAGAGACACCACAAACTTATCATAGTTGGAAATTATTGCACGTGAGTGCTTTGAAGTCTCATGTGTTTTTAGACGTTCTTAAAACCACGCAATTTAGGATATTTTTCATTGTATGACCACAAAGACCATGATTTGTTTGCTGCGCTTTTCCTGATGTGACGACATAAGGCCAACGTCTTTTGTTCGATAGTTTTGACACACCACAGTATGATACTGTAAGTAGTATCTTTTGATCAGCACGTCATGATAATTGCACTACCATAAAGACATATTGTTATTGCATGGATAAGGTTGAGTTGTGCACGTGCAAAATGCTTAGAATAACAAATGAATTGTAAAATTTTTGTATTAATAAATACAATGTTTGTATAGAAACGACGAGGGTGAAATACTGAGAAACATTGAAAAATATTAAAGACACTCGATCTATCTCATTATTTTATTCGTGATAACACGTGATACATCATACATATGAAAAGTTTCACAGAACAAAACAGAACTTATTATTGTAATACTTATACGCTGACACAGATCAATCTTTTTGATTCTTGTTTTCTAAAAAACAAAATAGTCTTTTGAGCTTGTCTTGTTTAAACAATATGCTACACAACAATATTGGAGAAACGTATAAACTTCAAGGACTTTACAAACTTTTTGCTGTAGGCAGCAGAACTATAGCTGAATATAGGTGCAAGCTTATTGTCAGTTGAAAAGATCGAAGTCTTGTTTTACATGCGCCTTTATCTGCAGTGCTCTTATAAGGGGGTAATAGGTTACCTAGCTGGCCATTCAGTGTCAGATTTTTGCTAACAAGATTGTTCATCTTCAGGTTCCAATTCAAATGGTAGATTACTTCGGCAATATTTCAGATCAACTTGATACTCGTCATTTTCGTAATAATGCCAGCACTGTACACCTCTTCTTTGAACACCGTTCTCACACTAGAAGTTGAATGAATTGTATATTTACTGGAACAACACATAATGTTGATTGAATAAAAAATGGTAACATTTGGGACAACACTGCTCTATCATTGTGGGATGCTCTATCGGGCACAAGTCGACTCAACCATGTCCCCAGGACTGCCACTATGTACTATCTCTTTTCGTTCTCTAGAGGGTAGTGCACAGAGTCCTGGAAACAAGTGTCGTGTCTTGCGGGACTTGGCATCACTGCTTGGCATTGATCAATGCTTCAGTCGCCCGATAGGTTACAGTGTATAAGGAAATGAAACTGCAGAGGCCGGTTGTTCGTATTAGAATTCAAAAACACTCCCACACATGTTTTAAACCTGTCAAATAAAAATCTTATGTAAGTAAACTATAAGTAAATGCATAACTATTGCATTCAGAAAAAACTTTCAATTTCGTTTTTCAAGGAATACATAAACACGATTTCTAATTTGTAACTTCCACGGTTTAAGCTAAACACGCTTCGAACAACCGGCGCTATGCAGTAATATAAAATCAGCCAATGCTTGTTACGCAGTAGTAATGGGCGCATTGTATCGTAAACAATATTTTAATCGAACCAAGACGCAGGATATCCATTACCGAAGTTGGAAAGAACATCATAAAATGAGTAGAATTGCAGTTTCGTTGCGAAGCAATGTAATATGCGGTTAGTATAGCAATGCAAAGTTTGCCGAATCTGTATATTTCTTGTATGACGCGGCCGAAACTGATATCGAAATTGATATATCCTTACAAGAAAAGATATCGGTCCTGTAAAAATACACAAATTTTGCAAACGTCGCACGTACGGCTCGTTCTAGCAGTGGTGATATTGTTCTCCAGATGCAAATTTTGTCTTTCATGCAATGGGTTTATTAAATCACCTTAAATCACAACTTGGCGCTAGTATGTAAGAAAGTTAGGCATAGTAAAGTAAGTACATTGGCATAACTTCATGACGTAATTTCTGAACGTTAGGAAATGTTTAACTTACTTCACTCCAGGGTGTCGTTCTCCATTCAAAAGTCCCTTTACCTGGTGCTTGTGGTGATTTTTCTGAGAAAAATGTTTAAAAAGGATGTATTTATTGTAAACGTAGAACTTTCCGCGTGCTGAAGCTAATGCAATTTAGGTGTTGAAAAGTATAAAAGCTTTGGAGCTTGTTAATATTATCAAAGTTTTGCTGTCAAGCTAGTGTCGCTATACGGAGTAAGTATGCCTTATCTTTGATGCAAAGGTTTTGGAAGTTGAAGACTGTCTTTAAAGAGTCTTTACTGTCATCGTTACACACTTTGATGAGAGCATATTGTGATCCCAGAAACTTGATCTTTGAAATTAGTCATGGTCTTTGATTGGTAGTTGTGTTCATGACAAGTTGTTGGAAAAGTTCGACTAGAACCAATCCTAATAAAAACATTGAAAGTGCATGGAAAAACGTATACTCACTTTCGCAGAGATCACAAGTTTTTGCGCAATATTCTCTCATAAAAGAATTAGTATAATCGCAGTATCCTTCGTTCGCTGCGTGTTCTTCACACTGCTTTTCATCCAAGATATCTTCACACTTCTCTTCTGGGCCACTAGGAAATTGAGCTGAAAAAGGAAAATTATACTCGGCAACATTCATAGAGCAAATAAGTTACAAAACTTCAGTGCACCATATAGTCTTGCCCTACTAATATATCAATCAAGCTTTTTTCTGAAGTCCATACCACCGTAGATAACACAGTTCCTACTTTGAAGAGCTCATAAATTGAAATTGACGGGAAAATATTGAAATGATGGCTATAATGATTGTAGAATCATAAATTAAAGAAAGTATTGAGTCATAAACGAGCCTACGAAAAACAAACGAATGTTCAGCTCTAAGTTGAAAAGAAAGAACTAAAAAGTGTTTTCTTTCGTTTTGGGTCATGTTCCTATGGGCTTACATGAAGTTTGCTACTTTAGAAAATCTACGTTTTGTTTGCACAATTAGGCACTTTTAGATTGACGTTCACAGCGAACCGCTAACTGCTAGCGGCAAACTTTAAATCACATTTGATTGTAATATCGACAGTTTTGTAGAGCGAAGTTGCGAAATCACGCTTCAGTTCATTATATAGGTTCCCGTAACATCGAACAACTGACATAGTTGACTTTAAAATGCAACTTATACTTTGCCGTTTGAAGTCAGTGGTTCGCCGTAAACGTCAATCTAAAACTCCCTATTGACATCAATTCGCTTTACTGAGATCTATATCTAGGTACGAAAACGGTTCTAGCAGCGTACGTCAACAGGACAAACGGAAAAGTACTTAATATAGAAAAAAATACTACCAAACCGCGCAAGTTTTCTTGGGCAACGGACATCCAAATGCCTTGCTAAATTCAGGAAAGTTGGACAGCGGAATACGTACTCTGGATATTCAACACAAAAAGGTAAGTAAATTAAACACCATGTTTTATGACGTTAAGAGAAAGGAATTCAGTGTGACAAGCGAATAGTTTCAAAATTTAAGTGACTTCAAAACAGTAAACGACCATGTACACAGTTACAATATTTTAAACGAATAAAAATGGTTTATAGAATCGTAAACTGTCGAATAACCCATGTACAATGTCTTCGACAAGAAACTTAGATATTGAATAGTCGTGGAAATATTGTAATTATGTATATGTTGTTGCTGGAAGCCAAATGAATAAGGTCGCTGAACTGAATTTTTTGCTTTTGAAGTCATAAAACACGAACATGCACGTCACCGCCTTGTCGTTTGTCTTTTTAGTTCCGGAAGGAAAACTCTAAAAATTCTGATAATATTGAAGGCGATGTTACACACTGGCAGCGTTTTCTTTCAATTGCTACAAAATTTATCGCAACCAGATATTGCAAGCTGCAGGGACTTGTCAGAAAAGTGCAACTTTTAATGCAACTTATAGCTACATAGCAACTCTTTATTACACGCAATTCCAAATTGATACGCAGGACGCTCTTTGCACGTTGCAAGAAAAGATTGCTTCTTTTTAGCATATTGCCTTTATCAACAGTGTCAACAATTGCAGCCACTATTTCACCGCTTAAAAAATTGGCAGAGTGCAATAGCGCCTTAAAAACACGAAAATCAAAGAGCGCGTTCCTATGTTTGTTTAATGAGTTGCAAAAACACCAAATAGGATTAAGATTATACGAAATATAGCCTCAAAATTAGGCCATCTTACCTGACTGGTGCCGGGGAATGTGAGTCAGAAGCCATTATCTTCGCGACGTCTTGCTTGCGAAATTTCGTACACCATAACTAAACAATTGTAGAGGGCCATATTGTGAAAGAAATGAAATAGTTTTTAAAGGTGCGATACACATGTCTTCTTTAAAACATTGGCCATATAGAGAAATATGGCCCTGAAACGTTCGCCGAAATTCTCGAAATAGCGGATAGAAGTCTGGGATGAGTGGTCAAATAGAAACCATTTTGCCGGTAAAAAAATACTTGTTTTCTCGCGAAATATATATTGTTTTGTTTGCAAATTTTGCAATGGGCTCATCTTTCTCACCAGCAAACATACTTAGAAAGTTTCAACTAATTTCATATCAGAAAATTAAGAAAGAAATGATTAAATACGGCAAAATGGATTTTTATCCTGTCGCTATGTGCAGTTATTTTGTAGCCATTCGAGTTTAAAACGATAAACTTCTGTCAAGCCACTGTACCCCAGATTTCGCTACGTAGGGACACCGAATTCAAACGTTTTGCGGCTGCATCGATTGTCAACACTCACTAATGCTCACAGTTTTTCCTGAAATTCTGTAATATCATTGTTTTTTTACGCTCTGAACTCATCTTTAAAAGGTTGAAATCGATATCAAAATTCAATGGTGGGTAATGGTACCTGAGCAAAGCCAATGAAGAAAAGTTGGTCATTATCAAATGGTAGAGCTGGAAGCCTGTCTTCGGCGCCATGTTTGCCACGCCATTTTTGATATGCCTGTAGTAATGTGGTAATGTCATAACTCAGCATCAAGAAACTGATCCAACATGACGTAATAAAAGCTAAAAGCTATGCCATCATGTATGGCATGGTCATGGTGCCTTGCCATTGAACTAAAAACACCTGGAACGCTACCTCCACCCGGAAATTTGAAGCCAAATTCATGAAATCATGCCCAGTCTTTTCACGCAACAGAATAATGCGGCTTTTTTAAATTTCGAAAAATTTGGGTCAAGATGCACAAAAACGTCGTTTTAAAAGACGTAAAATGCATATGCCACAATATTTTTACGGTTGTAACCTCTTTGAAAACTCTAGAGTTGATTATTTTTCCATAACTGTTATAAATTTCAAGCTTAAACTTCTCTTTTCTTAAGAAAAACGTAGAACGAGGAGAGGAGCTTGCCGGGCGATAGATCCGCATAAGTATTTGTGTGAATTTCCTTAGATTGCTCATTGGATTTCCAGGATAATTCTTCTGAAAGTTGGAAAAAGATGTTTTTCCAAAAGTAAGCTACAACGACAGTTCAATCCAGTTTGGTAGTGGAATATTTAACAGAACATGACAGGACATATAAACATTAAAGTTTCTTTCTTCGCATTCCCGCTCTTGAAATGGTCTCGCGAGAATGTCTCGCAACGTAAACACGCGTGTCTGGAGGTAAAATTTGGCTTCAACCGATCATAGGCAGCTCCTTATGGAGAGGTAGCGTTCCAGGTGTTTTGAGTTCACTGTGCCTTATTGCACATTCCTTTGAACTAAATATATCTGGAATGATAAGTCAAGGGGGATATTGAAGCCAACTTTGTGCTCACTTTGCAGGGAGACCCAGTCCTTTTTAAAATTTTTCTAAAAAATAGTAATATTTAGAAAGTTTTGAACTTGAATCTTTCATTACTTTTGTAAAATGCATGTAAACTTGAAGAGTTACAGTTAAATTTACACCACGTGTAATAAAGTTTGACAAAAATTATGCTGTTATCGAAAAAAGTTGAAGCAACACTAATATTACAAAGATTCCGCCCGAGTTTGCCATTTTCTGCGCTTAGTGAAAGTTTGAGATACACTTAAATGTTTAAACCTCCAAAATAGTATAGTTTTGTGTTAAATACACTTATTTTTGAAATTTCACAAATATTGAGCCATTAGCCAAAGAGAAATAGTGTCTTTTATGATGTTAACATATACAACACAGACAAAAATATGCTGTCGTTTTCGGGAGGAGATAACAAAATATTGGTGATCCAACTGGCTTCATCCCAGCGGAAATATAAATCTAGCAACGCGATTGGTTCGCTTAAGACTTTTTTGCGCCAAAATATATGGCTAGCCAATCAGTATGTTAGCTTTATTTTCCGCACGCAAATTTTCCCTAGTGGAAAATGGGCTATATGAAGTCAGCATTCCAGATTATATACAGTTCACCGGCTCGGCTCATTCACATGGAGACTGGAAGTTACAATGCCTTAAAATTATCGCTTGCACAGGCAAGGCAATTGCAATAGAAAATGACCTAAGGAGGAGTGCTAGACTGCTAGTTCAATAGAGGCGTTTATTTTAAGAGGTCACAATTTCGGACTGTTAGTCTGTTACGGAGTAGATGCTTTCAATATTCTTTAATATCGCAACTTACCCTATAAGAATATTTCAATCCTCCATTATCAGCTATGTTTTCCGACAATGTTTGGTTACCATTAACCTGAAAGTGTGACAAATGCGTTAGACGATATGGAAAAGTGTAAACAGCGAATTATAGAACAGAGAACGCTCTACGTATACTGATGTACACAGTTAATTCTGTATACAAAGACCACTCACTCTCAAAGGTTAATTAAGGTGGTCGTCAATTTGCCTAATTTCTTACAGAGCCGATATGTGTGCAATGGCGTACGGCACATTTCCTTGTCAATTTTCCTCGGTCGAGCGTACACACGAACACATGGTGGCATTACTACGCATTTCAGTGTTATGTGCGTTTCGCATTTTTTTTCGTTTCGAAACAGCGTTCGCCGTTCGACGTTCGACGCAGGCTAGGTTACCAATTATTTTCCATTTTTCCATATTTTGTATTTGTTTTCAAATTTTCAATCGTTTTCGAACTTTTATCTGCACATACTTCAAAATAACTTCAAACGATGAGAGCGTTTGACCATGATCTTCGCTGGAGGGTAATTTATCACCAGTTTCTTTTGGGTTCGTCCGTCGAACTGACAGCAAAAGTATTGTTTGTAAGTAAAAGGTTCGTAGATAAAGTCAGGG
>JAODVQ020064439.1:0-18430 GCA_025400075.2 Phenganax stokvisi
TAAAGAAAAACGCATGCATATCCCGTGCTATCCTTTTTTTATGCAATTCCGCGTTTTATCCCCATTTGCGGAATCTGCAAACGGAATCCGCGTTTTATCCCCATTTACGGAATCCGCAAACGGAATTCGCGTTTTATCCCCATTTGCGGAATCTGCATACGGAATCCGTGTTTTATCCCCATTTGCGGAATCTGCAAACGGAATCCGCTTCTGTCATTCCGTTCCGTAATCCGTATTCCGTTTCCGCGTTTTATCCCAACCCATCATTCCAGTGCATTCATCCGATCGTTATTTGTTAGGAATGTTTTGGCAAGGCAGTTATTCTGTCGACTTAGCTTTACCATTTGGCTTACGTTCCGCTCCTGCAATATTTAATACTTTGGCGGATCTATTTCATTGGATTTTGGTTAATAATTACAACGCCCTAGATCTACTACATTACCTAGATGATTATTTTACGTTAGGCCCCCCAAATTCCAATATATGTGCGACCCACTTGCAGGCTATCGATCAAGCTGCTACCGACATTGGTATCCCCTTGTCCCTAGTGCTTGTCCCCCGAGAAATGCGTGGGCCCCACAACTTGCTTGACTTTCTTGGGTATTGAGTTAGATTCCGTTCACATGACCGCACGCTTGCCAGCAGATAAACTCGCTGAACTCATCCAACTTTTGCATGATTGGGCACCTAAACGGTGGTGCAGGTTGAAAGAACTGCAATCCTTTGAGGGCAAATTAAGTCATGCATGTGCGGTGGTCCCCCACGGGCGTACGTTCGTGCGTCGTTTACTGGACTTGTTAAAAGGACATTCGAGCAGACAATCCAGGTTCATACGCCTCAATCAAGAGAGTAAACTGCATATCGGGTGGTGGAGCTCCTTTTTGCCAACATGGGACGATGTCTACTTTTTTGACCTCCCAGATTGGGCCCCTATTCCGGACCTTTTTATATCTACTGATGCGTCGGGTAGCCTTGGGTATGGTGCATTTTATGCAGGCGAATGGTTTAATGGCTGCTGGTCGCCTAACCAAATATCTATGAGCATTCCGTACAAAGAATTATTCCCTATAGTCATTGCGTCTCATGTGTGGGGCGGTCACTGGCGCAATCGCCGTATCCAATTTTGCTGCGACAACCAAAGCGTGGTGGCGGTCATTTCGTCTGGAACGTCCAAGGACAGCCATCTCATGCATTTACTTAGGCAACTGATTTTGTGTGCCGCTCAATTCAATTTTAAAGTCACGGCAAAGTACGTCAGGGGTCGAGAAAACGGCCTGGCCGACTCATTGTCTCGTTTCAACTTGCAGGTCTTTCGTCAGCTGGCCCCACAAGCTCATCCATCACCGGTCACCATCCCTCCAATGCTGCTAGCCCGACTGAGTTAGCTGCACTTCACCAGCGGACCAGGGAACTGATGTTTCAAGGCATTGCTAGCACAACCAGGCGAACATATGAGTCCGCACAACATAGATTTCTAGAGTTTTGTCACTGGAGTCAGTGTTTGCATCCCAACGGTTCACCTTTGCCTGCTTCTGAATGGACTCTCATGCTGTTTGCGGCGCACTTGTCCAAGACTATTCAGGCTGCTTCCATTGAAGTGTATTTAGCTGGCATACGCTCGTTACGTATTGAGAATGGCTTCCCCAATCTGTCGTCGGACTGTCTACGACTTCAAAGAGTTCTACGAGGAATAAAACGAACCCAAGCAATCTCGAAACGTGAGCGGCTACCGGTGACGTTCGCCGTGCTCGTTCGTATTCGCGCAGTGCTGGATTTGAGGAACTACGACGTTTTATTCTGGGCGGCGTGCTGTACGGGCCTTTTTGGTTTTCTCCGCTCTGGCGAGTTTACAACAACGAGTGACATCTTCGACGCGCGTTTTTATCTGGCCGTGGGCGATGTAAAAATTGACCGGTACGAAAATCCGAAAGTGTTTTTTCTGCGCATAAAGTGTTCGAAAACGGACCCGTTTCGTCAAGGACCCACCATTCGCTTGGGCGCCGCGGGGAGTGAAGTATGCACAGTACGGGCGCTCTCGCGGTAACCTTCACGTGCCGGGGGTGGTTCTGGAGCGTTATTTCAACATTGTAATGGCCACGCTTACATTATGGCTCAAACACGATGTCGCCCGTGCAGGCATTACGGGTAATTTCTCGGGTCACAGCTTCCGCATTGGGGCTGCTACTTCAGCAGCTGCTGCAGGAGTTCCAGATCATCTAATCAAAACATTGGGCAAGTGGTTCAGCAATGCCTATCAATTATACATACAAACTCCCTATCATATTTTAGAAAGGGTCCGCTCCCGGATAGCGGGCAATAAAGTCTTATAGTGTGTTACATAGATATATTTAGAGTTATATATGCACAAAAGTAACAACTTCATCGCACCCTCTGTTGTTGACAAAGTACGATAACCGCTAGTTAGTTCTGATACGTGTTAGCATGCTTTCTCGACCAGGACAGCACAGTGTATAGCGCGTTCATCTTATCCACGTGCAAATATAAACATCTCTAACGACACGGCTCAACAACGGAATCTCTCACAGCACCGCTTAGCAATAAGGTCTTGCCCTCTTGCTAATATGATCTCTAACGGCATAGCTTAGCTATGGGGTCTTGTCCTCTTGTTAATATGATCTCCAACTGCACAGCTTAGCAATTGGGTCTTGTCCTTTTGCTAATCTGCTCTCTAACAACACAGCTTAGCAAGGGGGTCTTGTCCTCGTGTTATATGTTCTATAAAAGCACAGCATAGCAATGGGTCTTCCCTTGGCTAATATCAGCTATGACAGCACGATATGGGTGTGCTAAGCAGGAGTATTTGTCATTAGCTACCTGATAGCCAGCCAGTGAAGTTTAGTGTAAGACTGGTGATATATACGGAGAAACAAAATTTTTTTTTTCTTTTCTTTCTCCCTCCCCCTCCCCCTTTGTGTCGTTTTATTATTTTCCACTGATCGATCGCGTCAGTGTGATAAGGTGCAGACGTGGGGGGTATTCAGGTCCTGGCTGTGTATTTGTGTTTGATCGGACCTGAATCCAAGTAACCTAATGGCTGCTGCCTTTCCCGAGCCACGTCTGCACCTGACCGTCCACACGGGTAAGTATGGTGACAACAGATGTTAACTCTGTTCCAAAGACGTGTATATTCAACGAAAAGTAATGTTCATATCTCTATTAAAATTCAACTTATTAAAGGTTCTTGTGCATGTACGATATTGTACTCGCTGCATATCTGTTAGTTGTAAACGGAACTTGGCATTTCTGATTTACGTATTGTGACAACCCGAAAAGAACGGCTCTGCGAAAATCACAGCGTCCAAGATTTCCTAGACCTGAAAGTAATGGGAACTGGTAGAATTTTATGGGTATGGACTATACAATCCACTGCAAAATACGTAAACTTTCAAAAAATTCCTACCATGAGTACGCCATGTAATCCTATAATATGGTTCCATTTCTGAAAACAAAGATTATGTCTATTTTGTAGAAAGAAAGTATTAGAGAAAGAAATAAAGAGACTTTTGCTGATGAATTGTAAGTCGAAACAGTAATCGCCTATTTCTCTGTGCATACCATAATTTTTAAGAAAATCATCATCAATTAAGGAACCTTTACACCGGCGAATTTTGCTGCGATGATTACGACATTGTTTTACTCGTAAAGAAGGATATGACAAAGTGGATATCTAGCAATTATTATACTTGATACAACAATTTTGCCAGTGTTCTCTTTATTCAACCTATTGAATCACATACACTAAGAGAAGAAAATCGCAGCAAAAATCACACATCATGTAAACGCATCTCCACTCTAGTATGCGTCGTTATTTTCCAAAAGACACACTGATCACTTTGTGCTACGAAAGCCAATGACAACACATCCAATTTGTTTTGGCTACATGTATTTACCAGTAATCCCAGTTTTCCTTTCTTTAGGTCAACTTTTGATGTCGATGACGATAAAAAAGAAATTGAAGACGAAGGCCTCCAAGCTATGAAAGATATTGATAATTTTGAGAGAATGATAAAAATGACAAATGAAAGAAGAAAAGAGAAGCGATGATTGCGACATTGTTGGCTACATATCTCATCTTTAACTTCGTGGACTCCACATCTACACGCATGCATGAAGATGACACCAAAGCAGTGGCCAACGAATCAAGCTCAATATCCATTTTCGTACTTCTTGGCACTCAGCCTCACTTCCATGTAGCTTTGACGTAATTACCAGAAAAATCTACGGCACCTTCACTGAACATACATTGTACCATAACATGAATTTATTGCTTTTTTATTATAACTTCAAAGTAGAGATAAAGCATTCTGTACATGTCATTGTAGGCTAAATTGCAGATGAAAACAACTGTTTATCATGCAAATACACGCGGACATTGGTATGCTGCATTCATGTTGTTAGGGCCTGGGTCCCATATGGTCGTAACTGTTGCAAAGATGGAGTCGTGCAGGGGTGTAGGGGCTTGGTAACACTGGGGGGGGGGGTGACCCTCAGAAGGCACCACCATGGTCGGTGCTGAGGGACAAAATTTGAAACTTTAGAGCCTTTAGATTGTCGAAAATGACCATTCTCAAGCATTATTGCGCCACTTAAACCTCATTTTGGTCAAATTCAGGACAATACTAGTTCACTTAAACTACTATACCCGACTCGGATAATCAAGGTCTTAATCAGGTACCTAAAAATGCGTCAGTGGTAAATTATTCCCCCAACTTTTATTATTGGGGGGCGTGCTCCCACACCCTTCCCGTTTCCAACGCCACTGTCGCGATGTTTGGAAACGGCCGAAAAAAAACAGTTTCAAAGTAATCAATAGCAAAGCAATTATTACTAGATAATATGTATGTGATCTATGAGATGTACTGCTATGAAGATAGATTATTTTGGCTGTAGAGAGGTATCGCGACTCTTCGTTTTCGACGCAGACTATACGAAAACCAGGCTTAAATGAGGTACTGGTAACAGTTCAACGGAGGCGAATATGTGTAAGTTTTGTACAACGTGCTTTACATAGTGACAATTTTTTGTTTCGCAAATTCAGCAATGGTAGAGTAACGGGTTACGTACATGATCTTTTTTGGAAATAGTCTATCTTATAATATTAAGGACTTTACGATGCTAGGACGGCGGCAGCGGTAAAACGTCAGATAATGATACAAGAAAAGCGAAGGTGAACTGACTCCCATTATGCATGCTAGAAATTTTTTTAAGGTGTTGCACTAAATCAGTTGTGCTGTTCTGAACTCTATCATGAAGGTTCGCGTTACCCCACAACGAGTCACACGCTTAGAACACAGTTGTAAGAATGAAAATAACATTGAGAGCATGCTTGCGTGGAGTATGAAAAGTAATATACTTTCTTTGTTTGGTTAAAGATTTGCATTTTTTCGTTGCGGTTGAAGTTGCCCGTCCTGGCATCTTAAACTTCCGACTACATGTTTGATTCCCCCAAGCGTTGCTGCAGCCAAAGTTGTCGCATGTTTTGAAAGCGTTTTTAAACATGCTAAATGACTTATGCAAGTACTATTCTTTATAAGTTGCATAGCGATTATCTTAAGCCTAACTTTTTCTTTTCCTTCACTTTTTTCTTAACAACGTCAACACTTCTGTCTTTCCAAGTACTTTTACGAAGCTTGATTGGACGGTTACCAACATATTTTCCTAAAGTTAAACATTTGCACTCAGCTTTCAAAATTTCCTTTTCATACACCGTAATCGTAATTTATTGGTCATGCTCTGCAATTATGCTCAAACAAAGCGATCAAACAAAATAAAACTATTTCAAAAGAAATAATACTTTACTGTACATCTTGAATCATGAAGGCTTGAAACGCACTACCCTATACAGACTTCACCAGAAGGGCATACTGGGAAAATTTCTAGAATCATGTGCATTCAACTGGTTCACCTTTTGGCTTCTTCAATCATCTTGCATTAACGAAAATTATACGCTTACTTATTCTCAAAACACAGGTATGCCAGTGTATTGAGAATAAGTAAGCTTGTTGTGTTACATGAGATTTATAATTACTGATAACGATAAAACATATGTTAGAACTTACCATTCATTTCTCTCATGGCTTTGATAAAGTCAGCTGAGTCTTTAAAACTAACAAATCCATAACCTTTCGTTTTATTAGTTTTCTTTTCTCTCACAACTTTGGCCTTCTGAAATGATGGATATTTGGCAAAAGCTCTCGTCAGACTTTCATCCGTTACTTCATTTCCAAGGTCACCAACGAATATCCTAAAATCATCTAGGATAAGAGGTAAGTTTTTATTTTAAACATTACAATAATGTTGCAATAATACTTTAAATACAGTGCTACAGTGTCATAGCAGTAGATCAGTCATTTAAAATCTCATTTTATACTTTGCTGAATTCAAGTCTACTGTTCAATATTACCAACATGTTGTTGAATTCTGTCAATAATGATAATTGAGAAGGATAGTGGCATAACTCACTAGGATCCCAATCAGCTAAAGAATTATCCTCCCAAACTACTCCTCCTGCAACCCTAACAAACTTCTTTTTCTTTGATTTTCCACCACCCTCTCCACCTTTTGCATAAGTAGACTCCCATTCCTTTTTCTGTTCAGGTGTAATACCAGTCACATGTTCCACTGGAACCCTTGGTGCTTGCATTGGCACCATGGGTACTATCCCTGGCATAGTATTCTGTACACCTTGCTGCATGTGTGGGTGAAACTGTGGAGGCATTGGTGGCAATGGGAATGGTACTTGCTGTTGCACAGGGAACTGTTGAGTACCAGGTTGATGGTATGCCATATTGTCCCTGGGCATATTCTGGCCCGGCATTTCCGAATTCATGTTGTGTACTGGATGCATGCCCCTAGGAGGAATGCCAATGGGACGAGGCGGCACACCCATGGGAGGACCACCTCTTGAAGGACCGGAAATTCCCCCATGAGGCATACCCCCAGGTGGATAGCCTTGCATTGGTGGAGGCTCTTGTTTTGGGAAATGACCAAAATTGTTTGGTTCTGGTTCAGGAACATCATGGATACCTTGTTTAGCTTGCCTAAATGTACTTGTTCCAATGATTGGACGGTCTATTGTATGTCCTGAAATCTCTTCCTCAAATCTAAAACACGAAACAAGGATGGCAAACAAATGCAATTAGATAATAAAACTCGTAATCAAGCTCGACTTTTATTCTCTCATTGAGACCCATTTTTAATGATGAGAATAAAAATTCAGGATAAAATTAACTGTATAGCTTTAGACCAATTACAGTCAGACTAAAATAGGTTAGGCATGAAACATTGCATTCTAATGAGTTAATAGATTCTGCTGCTTACAGTGTGAAGGTCAGTCTACCAAATTTTATATTCTAGTGGTTCAAATTGATTTTTCATAGTTTTAGGCTGTATACATATATATACATACAGTTTTAAAGTTTTTAATACACAGTAAAGAACATTAATTAACACAGAAGCTTTACATTTAAAAAGTATACAAACTCTTTTCGAACCTTGACATTTCATCTTCAAGATCTTGGTGGGCTTGCACATCTTCTGGGGGGTTATTTTGCATGTTTGTAGAGTTATATATGTACAAAATGAACTAAAACTTTCACTCTTGACACCACACAGAGGAGACTATAAAAATGCCTATAGAAATGAAAAATAAAGTCACAGATAAAGTATCAAACTGTTGGTTGACTGGGTTGCCTGTCATTTTGGCCAGCAGTTTTTTACAAAATACATTGAGCTCCATGTAATTCAGTATTGGTATTGCAGAGTATTATACAGTAGTATGCAGTATTTTTCAGTTCTTTACAGTATTACTGAACTCTATTACAATAATACTTTCCCATGCTATGCAGTTTATTGGTTTACGACCGTGTTTACGACTACTCAATGAAAGGGGGCAACGAGGGATAACGAGAAAGAACGAGGAGCAACAAGGGACAACGAGATTGGAGCAATGGAACAACGAGGAAAACGAGGAACAATATGGGACAACAATGAACAGAAGCACAACAAATATTTGCTGGCATGTTTGCAGAACACCGGCTGTGTTTATATTTTGATTTGGACGTACAGAGTATGTTTATCACGGTGAAGTATGGAGGTATGACAAGCAGTCGCCAAATTTCTTCAAATAGAATTATAACATTGAGTATTCTGATAAATAATTTATGAAAATCAAAATCATTGTCCAAACTTGATTTTCGTGTTGTCCCTGGCAACAGTGCTTACCGGAGTAACAGAGATGAGGCAGAATATTGGCTGTAATAAATTCTAAAGCAAAAGCTTTGTATAAAGTCAGCTGGCTGGAAGTTTCGACTTTTCATTTTAATATTACAACCTTAGTTAAAGTCACCGCATAGAACTGGGTTGGGAGTATGGTCACAATCTCTTGATCTGGAACTTGTACACACTTAGCTTAGTAACAGTGTACATAGCATGCACCTATCATTTGTTTCCCCCACCTTTGGGGGGCCGGGCTAACCCCTGGGCATTTGGTATTTGTAAATTTTCTTGTCAAAAGCCCCTCCCTTGGACAGAAAAGGCAATTCAATGTCCCCCTGGGTAAGGTTAAAACCAAATTAAATTAAGTATTCTATGAAGAACGGAGGAAAACAATTTTTATTTAAAATTTAAAAGATGAACCATAGAAAAGCATGCCTAGGAGATTGGTACGAAACTGGAAATTATTAGCGCAGAACGTCAATTTACCCCAACCCCAGGCTGCTGTTTTCTGTCAATATCCTGCCCCCCCTGCTAAAATTTGCAGTCAATTTCCCCAGGATTAGGGGAAGCAACTAATAAGTGCATCACTTGTGTCTCTTCTGAGTCATATAAACTGTACGAATTATGGTTTTTATAATGTTTTATGTTGTAAAATGCATGCAAGAAAACAAGAAAACAAAGCTACAATATCTAAGAACTTTTTGTGGAATTTTTAAAATTTTGGCAGAGGTACTAGGGTACGAATCATTCTGTTGTATTCTGTCTTTTTGAAAAGTGGGTCACAGAAAACACACTTTGATGAACATCTATTTAAGTTAATTTCTTATTTTAATTCTCAAAAAACATATTGAAGGTAATTTAAAGAGTTGTCATAAATAGACAAAAAAACTTGCAAATGTCTCATTGCTATGGTAACACAAGAATTAGCAATGTTTTTATTTCTTTGAAAGTTTGATACCATGCTAAAATTGTAGTCAAATTTCATGATCACCCATAACGTAGAACGAACGCTACAACCTTGTATATTATAATCTTAGGCAGTATAGGCTAAAGCTGTAGGGAACCATCTAAAGGGGGTATTAACATTGCATGAAGGGTTGCCATAGTTTTGATAATCAAAATAATTTATCTGCTAGACGGCGAAGAAATATTGTGTAATCCAGAATGCAAAATAGATGTTCTGCTTCACCATCTCAAGAAAAGATGTTGCCATGGAAATGACGGTCAATATTATATCTTTAAATAAATCTGAGGATTTGAGTAATTTGAGTTGTACGATATTTTTTAGCAACTTTTTAGAAATTATTTTATTTAGTGGTGGTGGATTTGTCTGATGAATGTGGTAATGTAAAATATTTGAGGCGACACCCAGAGTCCTGTGCAGCAGAATTTTTAAAGCATAGAGAATCTTTTGTACTTCTCAGAGTTGACAGTAAGTGTCATAAAATATTATTTAATTAGCAATTTGTAGTGGCCCCGTCCAAAATTTAGGACACCATTATAATTTGAAAGAAACTACTTTGCAACAACGTGTGACGTGATCTCCGAGGCTTTTTATCTTTAGAAAGTTCAGTCGATGACGCAATCACATACACCCCTCTACTTGACGATGTTTTTGTGGTAACTTCTGCGTTCATTGGTACGTTTCGGTTTTTGTTTTTTCCCCGACCAAAGCTGCACGTTTTCTTCCCGCTCCGTATGCTATAATAATTATTGTGATAAATTTTAGAGCGTCTTGCACGCTGCAGCGAGACGGTAACAAAACCAGCACAAACGGCAAAAAGTACTACTAGTACGTCGTTAGCTAGCAGTGTGAGAAAGCAGCAAGCAGTGTCAAAAGCTCGGAATTCTTTCTTGGCAAGTGCAAACAAATCGCGCAGTAATTTGAACAGATCTTCGAGCAGGAACCATTCTAAAGAAAGAAAGTCGAAGTAGAACGCCAGTTGGTGTTAATTCATGCATAAGCATGTATGTATGATTACGAGAATCAGTGCGCCGGCGTGGAGAAAAGAATGCGAGTGGAGAAATTGATGGAGCGATGACCTGTGAAGCTGAATAATCCCAACATCGCGTTCGCAACCCTGAGCCAAGTGTCAAAGTCTTTGAACCAAAGCCTGTAGCTATGTTGTGATAGTAAATTATGAGTGCCACACAACAAACATTCAGATTAAGATCATTTTAGCTGATGAGCTGAGCCACGTGTGATTCGATGTCGAGACCAAGGAACCTAGTAGTGTGGACGGGGTCCAGATTTCTATACGCCTTTACGTGGTGTAAACGAAACTCAACGATTGGCCGCTGAAGGGCTATGACTATTTAATGCTATGCTGTGTGAGAAACTGAGAATGCTAAAAAAGGTCGTCTTTTAAGATCTACTTATCGTCCATTGGCATGCAATATCGTCAGTTGAACATCGTCTGTACGTGTTTGTAGAAAAATGGGGTGTTGTTGCTCGAAGCTACAACAACGAGTCGATGACAAATTTGTCGGACATCGCATTATTAATGCAGAGATTTTCTGGGCAAACCTTCGGTACCAAAAATCACAAGGTTGTTGTCAGGTTCAAGGAAACGGTGCACTTATTCTCACGCCAGATGTGCTTTGGTTTAGTTTACTGTGTCCAAAAAGAGAGACAGAAATACCTCTTCAAAATATCCGCACAGTAGAAGCTCAACTTAGTCCGAGATGTCGTGGACAACGTGTACCAGGAATGATGATCTACTATCTTGATGCTATTTCAGGGACAGAAGATGCCATGTTTATATCGATTAGAGATCGCGATGTTTGGATAAGAGCAATTCAAGAGACATGCTCTCAAAAAGCAACGTTTTAGTCCAGTGTGTCTACTCACGCAGTATAAAGTTTTTTATATGTCGTATATGCATACTGTTCAGAACAATTAACTAGGTATATATTTGGTTAAAAGATCAGAGGTGCGTGACAGATCTCAGAGAGATGATACGTTGTTGGATGTAATTCCTACTGAACTGAAAATAGGTCAGTCTTGTTTCCAGTGTTCATCAGCAATAGAGTAGAACGCTTTACCAAAACAACTGCGGGACTTGAACTCTTGTCATTGTTTAAGAGCAATGTTTTCAGGCATCTTCTAGACGCAGATGCTCGCGAGCATCGTTGTAGCGTCTAGTTTTATTATTTCAATGCATGCATGTAGTCATAGCTTTTTATATTTTTAGATTTAACTGTAAGAGTTGGGTAATTGACATACGTATATAATGTACATATGTATGTATATGTATATATATATCGATTATATATCATATTATATTAGTCCCCGGTTAACACCAGCGAATATACTATTAGCCGATCGGGTTTTATTGGTATAAATCAGGACATTATTATTATTTTATTAGTATTATACCACTGCTCTTGTAATTATACCGTGGTTTTAGTTATGACTATCAGGTCCCATTATTAATTGACAAGCCAGGATCTCAGCAAGGTAGGATGAAAGTTTCTGTATTAAGCAAGAAGCAAGGTGGCCCCGCTAGTTAGGCTGCAAGTTTGCTGGTCATTTTCTACAGTTACGTTTTGTAGTTTCAAACATGAAATAGCAAGAATGTACAAACACAATGTTTTCATGGACTCTACTTCAATCACTGTTGCACATTCATTAATTTACTTTGGTTTAACGCAAGACGATTTTACCCCTCGTTGAGAGACCCTCTCTTGGATAGAAGGTTAATGCAGTAAGTTATTTGCGTTATTTATTAATTTAAATCGCTGAAATACTGATAAAATATCGAGTGTCAAGGCAAAATGATGCAGGCTCATGACGCCAGTCAAGTGTGACGTAAACAATTTTTATCCTCGGCGATGTAAAAACGCTTCCGGGCACGTTGTTTCCCCGGCCAATCGGGCCAGCTTGGCTTTAAGCCTGGTTCACGCTGGTCGTAAAAATCGGGGATTTCCATTGTCTGTGGTCATTCATGTGCAAAACCTTTTGTCTGTCGGAAGAAAATACAATAGATCGCTGATAATTACGACCAGTGTGAACCAGGCTTTAAAGAGGCCTCAACTGCCGCATTTCCAAAAACTACTTATACAGTGCAAAAACTAATTGCACAAGAAGGATTCGCCTATTTATCGAATCATCATTTCTTCACGACCTCACCAGACATATAATGTTGATCAAATCGAAGAATTGCATTTGAACTGAAATATCGAAGATGTCCACTAATTTGTAGCCGTTTTCGAGAATAAGGGTGACCTTTTTGCAAGTTGAAAAAGTTGATGGACAGTTACAAAAGGGTAGCGAATTTAATTTCACCAATATGTTAAAATATGATGAAAGACGAAAATGGTGAAACATTTGAATCAGTGGACGGTTCTGGCAATCTAAAATGAAACAAATTCTGAATTTTGAAAATTAAATTTAAAACAAATCCTTCTTTCGACTTACGTATTTATCATTGTCAACACAATATACCATATCCTTTTTTTTCAGAGGGAGGTAGGGATGTTAGACATTTTTCCCCAAAAGCTGATGGAATCAAAAAGGATATGGTATATTGTGTTGACGATGATAAATACGTAAGTTGAAAGAAGGATTTGTTTTAAATTTAATTTTCAAAATTCAGAATTTGTTTCATTTTAGAATTACCGGAACCGTCCACTGATTTGTTTAACTTGCAAAAATCAGAATTTTCTCGGTTTTAGAAATGCCGGAATTTTTCACCGATTGTTTCGGCAATTCTGTTTTTCACTACATCTTGATGACTGGAAACGGAATTTTGTACAAAATTCAGGATTCCAATTATTTGCTTCCTATGAGTAACACGAATTTCCTACCTTTCTTCGTGTTTTCAACATTCTTAATATAACCGTGATAAAAGGTACTTTTTAGACAAACATGTCCACCTTTTTGAGTTGGTTTATCGCCTCCAAGCCAAATACAGTAAGAAAGGGACCTTTTTCGAGCTTGCGCGTTGAGCTGAAAAGCAGAAAAAAGGGTGCCTTTTTATCAATAGGACTCCCAATATTGAGCACTTTCAATCTATAGTGATTTTTCGGTGCCAAAATTCATTGCTGTCTGTTGCACGGTTGCGGAAAAGACCATAGTGACATGGGCTAATAGGAACGTTCTGTTTCATCTCATGTTTACTCATTGCTTTAGTGTTAACTTCAGAGAAGAAAATATGTAATTTAAATAGTATGAAGTGTGTTCCCTCTAAGATAAAAAGTTTGCTGTGGGCAAAATCGTAAGTAAACTTGAGGAAACCACCCATTGCACGTTTGGCCAATCATTTGTGTTTTGTGCCACTCCTTTTTTTCCATAATTGCATATAAAGTCTGGGGCATCAGTGTAGTCGTATACGAAACACAGTGTCTGTTTAAACTACGGCTGAATATATGGCGACAGTGCAGCTAAAATACGGCGAGCGAGTTCTAAAATTGAGACGGCAGTCTATGAATAGTGCTAATTTAGCAATGATTTTTAAACTTGATTCTCATGAGAGTGTATCTCACCTCCGACGATGGAGAAATAATACTGCCAGGAGATGCATTCTTTTCAATCGAAAAGTTTGATGTTTGGAAAAATCATTTAAGTACAAATGGGAATCCTAATTGATAAAAAGGCATCCATTCTTCTGCTTTTCGGCTCAACGCAACAAGCTCGAAAAAGGTACCTTTTTCGTTGTTTTTGGCCTGGAAGCGATAAGCTCAAAAGGTGGATATATATTAAAATTATTGAAAACATGATGAAAGGTATGAAATTCGTGTTACTCATAGGGAGTAAACTATTGGAATCCTGAATTTTGTACAAAATTCCGTTTTCAGTCATCAAGATGTAGCGAAAAAGAGAATTGCCGAAACCTACCACTGATTGAGAACACCTGGCCACAAAACAAGAATACACTAGACCTAACGTCATCATAAATATTCCTAGAAATTAAGAAATTCAAAACCTGACAAACGTGTGTGTTGTCAAGAATTACTGTCAAACTTCAAACAAGTCATATGAATTTATTAACTATGAACAAAACTATATTTAATATAGCATACATTATGCTAAAAACAGCATATACTACAGTTTTGAAGCAAGATTAGTAGACGGCGTTTGTGGCTCAAACATATTGTAAAGTTCTTTGACAGAGCTAGAAATGTAATCAAACGGAAATGTGTTGACAAGCGATATGCAATCGAGAAGTTTTTCAAATTCCCAGTCTACTTGACAATCATGGCTTACGAACTTCACTAGAGCCTCATTAACGGCTTATCGCCAGGTCTCTTCAACAGCAACGAGAACAGGCTGGGAAGTTGACTCTAGCATCAGTTGAGCACTATGTTGTTGTTTTTTTCAGGTACATTTATTAATTCAAATATCACAAGACATTTCCGGTTGTCCTTTACCAGGAAAAAGATCGGCTTGTTTGAAATATGAACTTCTTAACCGCCTGTTGCGCTGCAACACTTTGTTGCCATTTTTGCTGTTAAAGAAACCTATTTTGTACGTTTTAATTATTTAATTGTTTTATTACCTCTTTGCAACATTTTACATTGAAATTTGCGAACAGAAAGTTTAAATAGTTAGAAACAAAACACTATATTATGTACATATTGTAATTTCAACCTTCACTCTCAGTCATCGAAGTGTTAATAGGTTTCCAGACGAAACACTACAAATCTGTAGCAATAATCAGTCTTGAAGATGACTATACGACGCGTAAGGTCGCTTTCTTTTCTTCTTTGACTGTTGTTTGCTGTTCTGACTTGGTTTAATCAGCTCTTCTTTTTTCTTCTCTTGTGAGCTTGGGGAAGTGACCAATAGGAACTCGAGAAACGGATTTGATAAAATTATAGCAGCTTGTATGGAAAGCACACGCTCCTGATTTTTAACGCCGTCAAAAGTCTCCCAATATACGCTATGTTCCCACAAATGTTTTGTGAAACATACCTTACCCTTATAAGATTTTCCTAAAGAAATATAATACTAAGTGTTAATAACAGATGACAGTGTGGGCGTCGTGGCTGCTTGACCGTATTTGATAACAAAATATCTTCACATTTTTTCAATAGCATGTGTATACATTTTGGCAACCAAGCGAACTTTCTTTCGTCGTCATATTGTATCACTAAAGTGCTAAGCAGAAAGAGTTAGAAAGAGCTCATTCGCTCTTTAATGAAACGTAACGCATTTTCAATACTTGTTGTTTACACAGTTGGCCGGAGTCACGGGACTAAACGTAATTTAATCCAGACACTCGTAAAATATTCAAAATTTTTCTTACCTACCGCGTTACAAGAAAATATAAGAGAAATTTGCTTGATTACTCCCCAGACATTACGAGAAACCGTAAGGCAGGATCTTAATCTTGGACAAGATCACGTTCTATTTAAACTGTACTGTAATACGACACTCAAGTGTACATCTGCTATAACACACAAGACGCTAAACATGACTCATCCAACTTTAAGAATTTCCCAACTATATCTTATATTACATTTTAAAAGAAGTGTTTTGTTCTCTTGAGTTATCACAACAAAGTGACAATTATGAACTCTGCGATGTGGAAGTGCAGACGGTTGAATCGGAAGCAAATGTAAACAACAACTGGCAAAGGAAAATTTTTAATTTTGGCTACTCAGAAGTGAAACTAACGTTTATGTTTGCGAACTTACCGCACATGCAACAGTTTATATCGCTTCCTTCTTTACTTTCGTATTCTTTGAGAACTTCTATCACTCCATTCAGTTCTAGTGTCCTCTGGATTGGAGGACTATTTGAGTTCAAGCTACTTGTTGAATCACATCGTGATCGTTTACGTTTGGCAAAAATATCGATCGGAGCAGAGCTCGTTAAGGTGTTCTCTGGCATCGTAAGAAAAGGAATATTTTTATTTCGATGTTACTTTCGTTGGCACAAGTCCAGCTCTTGGTTAAACAGATGAGTATTTAGAAGTAAAAAATACTACAGAAAATTTCTTCGATACCTTTAAACCGCACGCGGTCAACAACGACAGTTAATGAATTAGCATCTTTACTTTGTTTATGTCATCGCTCATTGGTCAATTCAGTTCAGATACTTCAATGATTGTCATTTTCAGCTAAACACTACATGTTACCTACAATTTGATAGGCTCATTCTTAATAGTTATTATGACGTCTTTCAATGAATGGTTTTGCTACGAGCCAATCAACGAAGTTGTTAGAAGTTTTGGCGGGTAAACGCATGGCTTGCTTCCCGCGTATTCTTTCTAGATCAGCCACGATCAGCTGCATGATGCATAGATGGCATGAAGCCGCGCGTGTTTAATTTTCTGTCTGAATTTGAATAGCAAAAGCGGATATTCGCTAAGTATAAATGTAATAATAATTAATTTCATAGATTCAAACACGACTCAACTGCATTATTAAAAGACTACATGACTTGTCCAATGGCAATTGAAACGTTGTGGTTTACTCAAAATTGAGCAGCAACTGGTCATATGACAATTGAAGTCGCACTGTGTTAGTGAAAGGTGAAAATTAATTACGTTCCGAGAATTTATTTAAGAGGTTCTATACACTGTCGCAGATCTCGCGATTGCCAACTGTAATAATATGCTGTCTGTTAAAACATTACTGTGCAGTTATGAAAAAATCTGTTTGTCTCATTTAAGTAAATACAACCGTGCGTCAACGCAAATCTCATTGCCCAACAAGCTGAAAGAGTCAAATTGGATTAATTTTGTAAAAAAATTAAATGAAAACGGAGTGGAATAAATAATATCACTGGGATTGCAACATGTTATGTGCATTGTTATGTTTATGAACATTGTTTGTTTGACAAGACAACTGTCTAGTGCAGTTGCCTTGGTGACAAGTATTCACGAAGCAATTGAGCTGAGTATGGATGAAAGATTAAATAAGATACAGTAACCAGACCACTCATGTCTACGGCATAACTGGAAACCACGACAAGGCACTGACCACAAATTCCGCTAATTTATAGCTCAGTGGCTCAGTGCCACAATCACAGATCATAAGCCAGCGGTGCATAGAGCTATGGATTTTTATACTACGACCGCACGGGTTGCTAACAATTATTTTATAACATACAAGAAGATCATTCATAGTACATTAAATTACTTTTCTTTAGTTGGACGTTCTAAACTTCTGCTCTCCTTCGCAGAGCCCACAAAAAAACTTTTACATGAAGTTTCCCTCATTCTATTTTACTTCAATGGTTTCACCCACTGAAGAGGAAAATCAAGGTTATTGGATTCCATTCAGCAGCAATTTGGAAGAATATCCCAATTACCAAACAGAGGCAGAAAGCAAGGCTGCCAGTTCAAGCAGTGTTCGTCTCACATGGGCCATTCCTTACCGCTCCGAATATATTGACAATCTGAAATTGATGGATAATGTTGAATCTCTGAAACGTTGTTTCGTCGCACTCTTGAGTGCAAGAAACCTCCCTATACCAGGTCAAATCATCTGCACAGAACGTGGTTCCTCTCAATTACCCATGGGTCCTCCGACATTTTCCGTCTGGTCGCGCTCAAAGTCACGAGAATAAGGTTTGATCTGCTGTTTACAAGTAATAGTTCTCCCAGACACAAAAACAGTGCAGACCAAATCTACGTTCTTTCAGATATCTCCACCTACAAACAGCTAAGTTTGAATAATTTTGGAGCTTTTCCAGGTAGAACATTTCCACTGGAGAGTGGAGAGAGCTTCATTTCTACACCCAGCATTTGACAGGTAGAGCGATCAAAATAACGATCCGTAAGTATTTCGTTATCCCAAATCATTCAATATAACGTTTCAGAGCTCGCGCAAGGAGCGTTTTATTTCGTCAGAAAGTGCACGAGATCTCAGAGATTTTCAAGAACTTTCAGTACTTTTTTGGACGAGGAACTGGTCCCCAATCGCTGCTAATCTTTTTGTTCTCGTTCTTGTTCTTGTTGTTCTTGTCCTTACAGGGGGCGACGCCCTTCGAAAACAGCCTAAGGCTCTCTCATTCGTCATTCAATCCAGTCGTCGTGAAATTTGACACAATGATGTAAAATTATATTACTCACAGATTGACGGAGTTCGATTTTTCATTTTCGGTGTAGGAAAAAAAAAACTATAACCAATTCTTTGCTGCAATTGTACAATAATTATCATGCACATTAATACTCACTGACAAACGCAAGCCGTATGGTATAAGCTGTTGCAACGCGGATACGAAAAACAAAAGGCATTA
>JAODVQ020064544.1:0-18426 GCA_025400075.2 Phenganax stokvisi
TCGAAATCTGTCAGCATACTTCTACCGTGAGTGCAATCCACATATGTTGTGTATATGTTGAGCTTATTGTACACAATATTTGCGTTCACTTTGTGCCACGACAAGTCACTCCTTGCATCTATGTCGTTTGCACATGCGTGTTAACAGCTTGACTTCGATTTGCGATTGATGAAGGAAAAAAAAAAAAAAAAGAAAAATGAAGCCCAATTTACAACTCGGGCCTTTCCTTCGGAAAGCCCGAGTAATTATTCATACAGACTCTTCTAAATGATTCAACAATGTCACACAGCAGTAAAACATCAGTTTTCAAATACAAGTCATGGTAATTTTTCATTGATTTCATCTCAACTTATCCCAAACATTCTTAGCATGAGAGTAGTCAGAGTCTGAAATGTTTTCATCATTTAATTTCGAGTAGAATTTATCGTTTGAAGGAAGTTGAGTTTCATTTACTTTTTCTAGAGAGTCTATATAGTCGTAAGGGTAAACCCCTTTTCTTGACAACAGGTCTATATTGTCTGGGAAATATATTTTTAAGTTTGTCATTTCTGACTTTTCTAAGTTGTTTAGTAAGTTACCCAAGCTACTTGCCATGAATTTAAATGAATCAATAAATCTTAATTGCCTTTTGACTTCTACTAACTTACTCGGGTTGTCTTTAGGTCTAAATTTATCAAATACAATGTCTTTTGTAAAACTAATGTATTTTTCTTCTGTTTTTGGGATGCAATTTATGTTTCCTTTGTTATTTCCGAGTGCATTTATAAATAAGTGGCTCTCATATCCTTCAAGATTATGGAAAATTACTGGAATAAATTTTGGTTTCTTACACTGACTATGAGCAGCTCCTCTGTATTTACTAGTATAACGACAATGATCATAAACTTTATCATCATCATGAAGTTTTTTTTACATACATAACAATGTGTTGAATTTTCAAAATTCTTCTTGTCAAATTCCGTAAGACTTATTTTCTTAGGAAATTTAAACTTGTGATATCTTTGTTTCATTTCTTGTTCAAGTTTGTTAATGAACACTTTTATAATGTCTTCTGAAGGGTCAAACTTTTGTGTGTATTTTACTAATTTTGGCTCATAAACAGAGTCATCAAAACACTTCACGTAATAGCAGAACCCACTTGGTACATGTTCTTGGTACTGGTTTGTACCTTGACCTAATTTGTTGTTTATTTGTTTTGTGAAACATTCAAACTCTGCGCAAATTACAAATGAAACTTCTGTTATGTGTTGGCAATTTTGGAATTTAACAGAAGAGTCTTTTTCTGGAAGAATTGTTTTCGAGGAGGTGTATGATTTACAATATTTTTGATGTTTTTGTAGCAGGTCTTCTTTTCCAAAATATTGTAGGCAGTTGTCACATATGCAAATTTTACATTTTCTTTTTGTAACTTGACTCTTAATCAATCTACTCATATTACTAATCACAACATAGTGTTTGCCTTCTAAAAGTAAGAGTCTTATGTCTGGGGTGTTGTGAATTTCACCTAGTGGAAACACATCTCCATTATAACCAAATACATTTATCTTGAGTTCGTTTTGTGTCTCAAATTTCTTAATGTCTTCAATTGGAGTTGGAAATCTGATACCTTTCCAATTTAATTTTTCTGCAGAGGTTCTTAACCTAGCTGTAATCTCACCACGATTTTTTTCACCAGGTTTTGTAAACAGTGCTATTGAAACTGCCCACTTGAAACATTGTTTATCTGAATTATTCAGGTTAATTAATGCTTTTTTATCAGCTAGTTGTTTTGGAATCTCATAATAACCAGATCCCTGTAGAGGTTTGTACTTACGAATGTTAATATTTAACTTAATTATATATTCAAATTGCCATCCTGATCCTTGTTTTTGTTTCTCAGCAATTGAGGTTAACATTTTATTCACCATTTTCTTTTAAGTCTCATAAGTGTTTGTTCCTTGAAGTAGTCAATGACTCCCCGAACTAAAGTGATCTGTGTCTTGAGATTTTATTTCATCTGTAGCTGGATCTCTTTTGATCATTGAACAAACTAATACAAGTTCAACTTTATTGTTTGTGAAGGTTTTTAGTAAGTTTATGACATCATTTTTAACTCTGGTTCTTAGCCAAGACTCAGGATCATAATCATGTTCACCTTCAATTATATAAGTTTTTAATCTTCCTTGTAAAGCTTTTTTTTCTAGCTTTGGTTCTGGTGGTTTGTTGTTGTATAGTTTCATAACTTGACTCTTCATTTTGTTGTAACCGTTTGAAGCATTTGTTTTTATATTTTATGGAACATGATCAACCAACCAATCATAAAATTCATTTAATTTCTGTCTCATGAAGGTTCTAGGTTTTGGTGTAGGCTTCTGTTTTGGTTTTATGTATTTTGTTGGCTTGATAGGTTTAATGGGTCCAATGTCTTCAATAGATTTGTCTAGTAAATGAATTGACTTTCGTTTATTATTCAAATAATTAAGTCTGTCTATTCATTTTCTTCTCTTGTCTTTAAGCCAGTTTGTTTTGTCTTGGAAGTCTTTTAATTTTTTCTTAGAAAGTTTAGTATATTCAGGATCTTTTGACTTTAAAGTTTTGTTTGCTTGAACCATTATTTTTCTTGTTCGTTTCTTTTTGGTAATCCATTTTCAATGTCTTTAATGATTTTCTTCGCCTTAAGTTTTCGGTCTTCTGTTGTTTTAGGTTGTTTTTGATTAGTTACTGGTTTTGGTTTAATACCTCCAAGGTCACTTATTTGTTTTTGGAAGTTTTCTGTAGTAGACTTCTTTTTGTTGCTCAGGTTGTTTGTAATTAAGTTGTTGTAGAGATTTCTTTGAGTTAAAAATAACTTCATGCCTTTCTTGAACTAGATTGTTTTCATCAGCCATAGCATTTTTCTTGATGTCTTTCCAAATAGCTATTTCATTTCTAAGTTGTTGTGTTTTCAGCTTGTGTTGTTTTAATTCTTCTGTTCTGGAAAGTCTCTCTTCCGATTTTCTTTTTAATGAGTATACCTCTTTTGACATTTTTCTGTAGGTTTCATCTCTGTCTTTCACTTTTTGGTGTAACTGAGTTTCTGTTTCCTTTGATGTGTTAATTAAATTATCTTCTGCTTCAATTTTTATATTTATTGCTTTCTTTGCGTCATCTAGGTCTCGTGTAAGTTTTTTCTTCTTTCCACTAACTCTCCTTCGATCTCCTATCCCGATGTTTTTCTGTTTTGCTTTTTGCTGACGTTGCTCTTTTCGTTTTTGCATAATTTGTCCAACTGTTGGACCTGTGACGTCATCACTTCTCCGTGGTTTGAGTCTTTCATTTAGTTGTTCTTCCTTTTGCATTTTTTCACGGAGTGTTTGTCTTGGTTTCTTAGGTTTAAATATTTGTATTTCATCAAGAGTTTTATAGTTTTTGAAGACCTCCATATTTTTAAAATCTTCGAGAGTATATACTTCTGCATTATACCGTACAAGTCCTCCTGTGTTCTGGAAACTTTTTATGTCTTTCGGCTTTATATCTCTGGCAATTTCATTTTCTTTGACTGGTTGTTTAATTCATATTTCTTTCATTCTAGTTAATATTTCTTGATTTTCTGGTTGTGAAGTTTTATTATGAGCAATTCATTTCCTGTTCTTGAGTTTTTTTTTCATATTTTAATCCTTCATCAACAAGTTTTTGAATATCTTCAGGTAAATAATTTTGTTTTTATTGTTGGTTTGGTTTTTTCACTTTGTTCTTATGTATAGGTTTTTCGTTTTTTTCAAAAAGTTTCAATTTTGAAATCTGTGCACCAGTAAACATATTAATAAACATTGTTCTAACCAATCAGAATTAAGTATTTACTAAACGTGTTTGAGCATGCTTGGTTTGGGGGATTCCCTTGACCTCATGATTGACAGGTCATGAAATTAGGGAATTCCCCTTATTTTATTTCTGTTTTATTTGTATACAATAGTATTATGAAGTGGGCGGAGCTTAACTTGAATTCCTGGAATTTTACCTCATTAGCATAAATGGTTGACAGGGCCAGAAACCCTCAATTACTAACTACTACAGTCGTTCCCATTAAGGTTGTCCCAAAAAATATGTATTTATATATAAATATCTATCACGTGAAAGCTAATAAATGCATCAACTTGAGTTTGATTTCACCATGCATGGAATTTGCCTGTTCATGCAATTGGTGTGGTGAGCTTTCTTACAATGCTAAAGGCGTACTCAGACGACGTACGATGGAGAACGGCATATCAACGATTATTTTTTTAAAGGAGCTATCATGAAATTGCATCACAATTATTTGTTTGCCCAAAAACTGTTTAGCGGTGCATTCGCACGTTTTTGAACATGGGTGATGTGAAGCCCTGCCATCTTGGCCAACCAACCGGCAGCGTCACTCTAGTTGAGCTTGAATATTACATAATAATGGAGTCTATACTTCAAACACCTCAAATACAGCTACATGAGATAGCTGACCACATCAGCAACGTTACTGGTTCTGCATTTAGCTTGTAAACATTGTGCCGAAGTGTCTAAAGGTTGGGACTCACGCGCAAGAAGGTCAGTCATTTCTGTTTCTTAAGTTTTTAAAACGAAATGTTACTTAATATTGCATGCAATTGCACCTTCAGTTTGAATATTTTATCTGACACATGACAGTCGCATAACTATTTTCAGTGAACTTAAATATTCTCGTTTTTTCTATTAGCATCGATTTAAATACATGCATTAATCTTTTCAGATACAACGAATTGCCCTTCAATGCAGTGATAACCTTAGGCAACAATTTAAAGCCAAATTTGGCGTGTTTAATCCAGACCAACTCGTTTTTCTTGATGAAACCTGCCTTGTACGCATTAAACTATTCTTTATATTCTAAGAAATTACTATTTCGAAGTTTTGACTCATTCAATTGTACATTTTGTTGAAGGATAAAAAAATTGCTTGTCAGTACAGATACAGCACTCGTGGAACACCGCCGGTTGACAGCAATTATAGTTATTCACAGTGGGCACCTCATTATATCGTAATTTTGGCTATATCAAGTGAAGGAGTCCTTGCTAACTGCATATTAAAAAATCCAGAGGAGAGATATAACCAGCACTCGTTTATTCAGTTTCTTGACGAGCAGCATCAACCCACGATCTGTTTTTGTCATGGGTAAGCATTGTATCTGGAAACCAAATAGGCTGTGTCCCAAAAAGAGTCGATTTGCATACTAGCAAATTTATTTCCATCTCAGTTCAGATATCTGTACAGTATGCCAAATACACAATAATATCATTTTGTGTAGATAACCACCCAGTTCATCATGTCCAGGATGTTATTGAACGTTTTTATGACTCCAGCCTCATCATTCGTTTCTTGCCACCTTACAGTCCTGATTTAAATCCTATAGAGGAAGTTTTCTCAAAAGTCAAATATTACTTGCGACAAAATGATGTTTTCTTACAATCAGTGCACAATTCAAGCCCACTGCTATGGAATGCATTTGGTCAAGTATCACAGGACGACTGCTTGGGATGTTTCCATCATACTAGCTATGTCTGAATTTTAGTTATAATTATTCTTAGAGCCACAACACTTTTTTACCATAAACAAAATTTTATCTATTTATACATATTTAAGTATACATATACAAATTTATACATATTTAACATCCAACTACCAGAGGAACAATCTTTGCTGTTACCCTGTGCATCTTTCTACTCTCCTTAGCCAGAGGAGAGTAGTTGGTAATTTTCTCATCATCTTTGGCCACCACATTTTTATCCCATGGCCCCACGAAATCAACAAAGAGCCATTCTTAAGTTGCTTTATTCACCACAGCAACATCTGGACAATTGTGTTCCATCTCCTGTGTTGTTTTGACTCTCCTATCCCACCAGATCTCCACCTTTCGATCATTCGATGCCCTTACTTTATTCAGAACTTTGGTAAACCACATATCCACACATCTTACTCCATACTTTCTACACAGTTCCCAATAAATCCTCAATCCCATCCGATCATGCCTTTTCCGGTACTCCCTCTGTGTCAACCCACTGCAACCACTTGCCAAGTGTCCAAATGATTCCACCTCCTTTCAACAAACTCTACATTTTGCATCCACGTCCTCTTTCTCAACAGTTGCACAGAAGAATTTTGTCCACAACGCCAATTCCTGGACAACAAACACAAACCTCTTGGTATTCTTTCCCAAGTAACCTGCTCTAAATCACTGCCATTACCTCTCGTCAGCTACCTCAGAAATATCCCTTACGTACTTTCCATGCAGCCTTTTTTTCTATACAGCTCTTCTTCCTTTCCTTCTCTATCCACTTCTTGTATTCGCTGTTTGTTTTGCTCACTTGTACTGTCTCACAAACGGCCATCAGCATCCACTTGTCACTCTCTCTGACATATTGAAATAAGCAGAGCTCCTCCTCCTTCACACAATCAACAAGGCTAATCAATCGTCTCCCACCATCTATTCTTTTCATATACAATCTTGCAACACTCGCTTATGAAATGATCCAAACATTATCAACCTTTTTCTTGTCTTCATATCCACTGCTTTCAACTCTTGATCACTCTAATCAAAAATTCCAGCAATATATCTTACTACACATATGCCTTAATCAAATTCCCACCATACAACTTAGACTTTGCTACAAGTTTCACCCTTCTTAGATAGTCGTGCCTAATCTTTTCAATCATATCCTTCTGCATTATGTCTGCTCCCTTCAACACAACCAAGGACTTGTGTCCATTTTCATCTACCTCACCCATAACTAGACCATCAAGCAATGCAACTCCATCACAACGAACTTTTACCCCTTGTTGCTATACCAACACAGTACAGCTTCCACCCCAAACTCCATTCAAACATCCCAAGAAAAACGTACACAATCTCACATACACTCTCCAATTCTTCCTTCAACTTACCATACAGCTTCAAATCATCCATATACAGGAATTGGTTGATCATTCTCTGATCTTTTCCAAACCTACATCCAATGTTCTCTCTCTTTAACAACATTTTGAGAGATTCATAGCCAGGACAAACAACAAAGGTGACAAAGAATCCCCCCAGAATATTCCACGTGTGATTTCCACCTCAGCCAACACTTCCCCACTTGATGATGTCAGTAATGTCTTCCAATTCTACATATTACCACGCAACATACCCTTCACATTGCAAGCCACCTGAGCCATCCTCAACATCTTTACAATCCATGATTGCAGTACCATATCAGATGCCTTCCTATAATCAATCCAGCCCATTGCCAAACATTTTTTCTTCACCCTAGCCTCCCTCAACACGGCCTTCTCAATCATTAGCTGATAATAATAATAACAATAGTAATAATAATAGAATAAAAATACTATCATTTTAACAGGGGGTTCATGTCACGCAACGACGTTAGTAGTATGGAATTGAGGGATTCAATACTAAAAATTATGCAAATGAGCTAGACGCTTATTGATACTCTGACACGTAGTATAAAATATAGTAATTTGAAAATGCCACCCGCAAGAAACTGTCAAACTAATTTGCATAATAGGTCGATTTCCCAACCTCATTTGCATATAAAAATTTAGCGTATAAATAGTAGAGAACAAATGATGAACAAAAACCAAACAAAAAATTTCAAAGATGCAAATTCTCAAAATTATATAGATAATACTACACAAACTAATTTGCATTAAAAAATTCAGCGAATTTATAGTAGAGAACCAACGATAAACACAAATCAAAATAATTCTAATATAATAAATATGAAACCAACTACCAGCAATTCACCTGTTGAAGATGTAAATTCTAATACTCAAACAAAGTTGAACTTTTCATGCTTCAAACATGCAATGGTGAATCAAAAATATATTACAAGACCAAAGGCTGCTCCAACAACATTAAGAAGACCAAGTCATATGGTATCTAGAAGACCTGAAGTTAATCTTACAATGGCATTAGAGAAACCAAACAAAGAAGTCTCAAAAGCATGGCGACAACAACGAACGAAAAAAAGTCAGTAACTTGGGATATAGAAAAACCAAAATGAGGAGTAGAAAGAAGTGAAGAGACATTAACTGGAAAACCCTCTGGGCTGCCATCAAAAGAGGAGTACTTTCCTAAACCAGATACTGATGAAGAATTAAAACCAGGTCGAAAACAGACACAATTTATCCCACGTACTTATAAAAAATATGGATAACACAATGAGTAGAGGTGGTCCAAGCACGTCAGCTAGAGCTGCGATAAATAGATTTAGAGAAACACAAAGAAATTCTAACACCATTGGGAGGCCTCTTGGTTCAACTAAACTAACAATTCTACATTTGTTGACGGAGCGAGTGATAGGTGCAAAAGTCATAAGTCTAAGAATCAAGATAGTAGAAGATAATACTACAGCTAATTTGCATAATAGGTCGGGGAATCCGGTGATAAGTTCAGCGTATAATAGGTGAGAGACGATGAACCAAAACATTCCCTTTAAGGTATTTAGTGAACTTAGAAAATTAGATGGAAAAATAAGAAGGTGGGGAACAAAGAATATTAACAAATACTTAGACAATCTAAAGAACAATTTGAATAAAGAAAATTATGATGATGAGACTGTAGATATTGTTACAAATTATATAAATAGATACATAGATAAATATAGAAGAAACACACAAAGTGATAGTATGACCTTGTTGGAGAGATTAAAACAAAAGAAGCAAACTGTGGTGAAGTTAAGACGTCAAAGTGCAAAGCAACCACAAAAGAGACAAACTGTGGCAGAGAGATTTAAACAACAGAAATCTAAACCAACACCAAAACCAAAAACAAGACTTACGCACTTACTAGATAGACCTATTAAGGACATTGGTGTTCAACTTCTCAAGCCAATAAAATATATTCCACCTAAACCTGTTCCACCACCTAGAATGAAGAAACAAATGGTCAAGCAAAAGTTGAGCGACTTTTACAACTGGTTGTTGACTACGTTCCTGAAAATATAAAAACAAGGGTTTCCAACACCTATACGAAAATGAAAAATCAAATTATGAGATTATATGATCCCAATGCAGAGCAAAGCACCTTGCCAAAAATCGAGCCCATTCCAATAGTCGAAGAGTACGAGGAAGCTCTAATTGGAAGAGCAAGAATGTTAATGATAAAAGGAGAGCCTGGCTACAAGCCGTTTGAGTGGTTGAGAACTCGTCTCAAAGACGTGCTTATAAACTTTCTAAAGACACAAAAGAATAAAAAAATAGAACTCTCGCTGGTGTTTAATATGTTTAGATTAGATCCAGGTACAGGTGAGATAGAAGATGAGCACGTTGACTTCTTCAGCTCCGGATACCGTAGAACACTAAAAGGTACAAACGTAGAAGAGACTTATAACGGAATGGTTGACAAGATGCTAAACTCATTTGAGGAACGGCAAAAAGAGGGCTCCGGATGGCAACTCAAGTCTATAATACACTTGTTAATCCATTCGGCAAAATATAAACCCTTCAAGAGTTCATCTTATGTAGAGACACCTAAATGGCTTGTGGATAAAAAGGCTATAATAAACCCGAACAATGATTTATAGATGATGAGACTGGTGAGCCTGACCAAGAGTGTTTCAAAAGGGCTGTGACCATAGCAATGTTTAAGAGATCAGGAGATGTGCATCAACAAAATATAACAAGGAGAACAAGAGAATCTGCAAGAACTCTAGATTGGACAAACATAAGATTTCCCATTCATATAGATGATATTAAAAAGTTTAAGAACAGGAGCAACTTAAAAATCAACTTGCTCGGTTACAACGAGACCGACAGAGTTATCCCGATGGGTCACATCCATGATGATTCAGACATTCGACTTTTACTATTAGAAGATAAACATTACTGTGTAATCAACAACATGTCCAGACTAGTATGATCAGAGGCAACTAAGAGAAAATGTAAGGTCTACCTGTGCAACTACTGCTTGCAATATTTTGGAAGAGAGGATCTATTAAGTAAACACAAAGACTACTGCAGACTCCACAAGCCATGTAAAGCGGAATACCCAGACCCAGGTACCTTTGTAGAGTTGAAGAACTACGATCGTTTGATGTTAGTACCGTTCGTGATCTATGCAGACTTTAAGTGCTTCATGAAGCCAATGGAAAAACATTTAGGTAAAGGTACGACACAGTATCAAAAACATATACCCAGTGGTTTCTGCTATTACGTGAAATGTTACAATAACTCTACATACACACCAAAATTATTTCACTACATCGCGAAGACTAAAGATGATGACGTGGCTCAAGTATTTGTGGACAAGATAGAAAACAAAGTACACAACTTATACGATCAGTTTAGATTTCCGAGGGGAGCAAATCCTACAAAACAAGAACAGCAAGACTTCAAACAAGCCACACATTGTTATGTTTGGAAAGAAGAATTTAATGAAGCGAGCGAAGCATATAAGAAGGTCTTCAACCATTGCAACTTCTCTGGAAAATATAGAGGCGCTGCACATAGAAAATGTAATAAAAAAATGAGGAAACCAAAGTTTATCCCTGTGATATTCCATAACTTAGAAGGATATGATTCACACTTATTCACAAAGGCACTCACAAACACACCTGGAAAAATCAACTGCATTCCAAGAAATGAGGAGAAATATATCAGCTTTACAAAGGAGATGGTCATAGACAGTTTTAATAAAAATGGAAAAACGTGTCAAGTTAAACGAGAGTTACGATTTATAGACAGTTTCAAGTTTATGAGTTTTGACTTTGGGACACTAGTAGGAAATAAAAAACCAACAGATTTCCGCAATCTTCGTCTCTGCCTACCACCCAATGGACGAGTAAATGAGGACTATGTGCAACTATTAACTAGAAAAGGAGTATACCCTTACGACTATATGGACAGCTTTGAGAAATTATCTGAAAAGAAACTTTCAGCCAAGGAAGTGTTCTACTCTAAGCTTAATGATAAACATATATCCGACGAAGATTATTCGCATGCACAAAAAGTCTGGTCGACGTTTAAAATGAAGAAGATGAAGCAATACCATGATCTCTACATGAAGATGGATGTCATACTACTATGTAATGTGTTTGAGAAGTTCCGAAAAGTTTGTAAGGAATATTACAACTTAGATCCAGCGTGGTATTTTACCTCACCAGGACTCGCTTGGGACGCAGCTCTTAAATTAACAAACGTGAAACTAGAACTACTGGACAAGGAAGATATGCACCTGATGATAGAAAAGGAGTCCGAGGTGGGACGTCTATGATTACAAAGAGATATGCCACAGCCAATAACAAATACCTCCCAGATTACGATCCAGAAAAACCAAGTATTTACATTCCATATTTGGATGCAGGTAACTTGTATGGTTGGGCAATGATGAACAAACTCCCAACACATGACTTCAAATGGGTGTCTGATGAGGAACTAGAAAACTGGCAAGTCCTTGGAGAAAACCAAGGCTGTATTCTAGAAGTGGATCTAGATTATCCAAAAGAGATCCATGATTTGCACAATGATTTCCCTCTAGCTCCAGAAAAAATCACCATCATTGTAGATGAAAACATTACCACAGAGAAATTAGTTCCAACTTTGAGATCAAAAAAGAATTATGTACTAAACCACGAGATCCTCAAGAAATACCTAGAGAAAGGACTCTTACTAACAAAGATCCACAAAAGCATTAGCTTTGAGGAGTCCACGTGGTTGAGTTCGTGCATCGAGAAGAATACAAAGCTCAAAGCAAAGTCTAAAAACAAGTTCGAAAAGGACTTCTTTAAATTGATGAATAACTCAGTGTTTGGAAAGACCATGGAGAACATCCGAAACAGGCAAAACGTCACTCTTGTAATACTCCAAAAGAATTTGAAAGATATGTAAAAAAAGCAAACTTTAAAAAGTTTACAAGATTCTCCGAGAATTTGGTGGCCGTCCACATGTAGAAAAAAAAGTAGTTCTTAGCAAGCCTATTTACATTGGAATGAGCAATTTAGATATTTCAAAGTCATTGATGTATGATTTCCACTATGATTATATAAAACCAAAGTATGGTGACAAAGTGAAGCTGTTGTTTACAGACACAGACTCCCTATGCTATGAGATACACACGAACGATTTCTATAAAGACATATCGCCAGACTTGGAAGACCTCTTTGATACCAGCGAGATTATAACAGACAACCCTCACATAACCAAGGGTTTGAACAAAAAAGTGCCAGGAGTGTTCAAAGACGAGTGTAGTGGTACACAAATTGTCGAGTTTCTTGGACTACGAGCAAAGCTGTATGCCTACAAGAAAGAGGACGACAAAGTAGAAACTAGATGTAAGGGATTAAAGAAATCTGTCAAGGACAAAACGTTGAGTATAGAGGACTATGAAAACTGCTTGTTCACTAAAGTCTCACAAATGAGGTCTATGAACATGGTAAGAAATAGAAAGCATGAGCTCTTCTCAGAAACTGTGGATAAGATAGCCTTGAGTGCCAACGATGAAAAAAGATGCATCCAAGAAGATGGAATACACACATTAGCATATGGACATTACAAACTAAATAAACAAAAACCCCTAAACTATATAATATATAAAGAAATCTTCAATCTCCGGAAAAATCAAAGATTTTTCTCCAAATAAATGAACTGTCCTAGAAGAAAGCGCGAAGCGGGTGCAAAGCACCCTTTTAAACAAAAATATGAAGAGTTAAAAACAGAGTATGAATATCTAAATCTAGAGTGTGAAGGATGGAAAACAAAGTGTTAAGAGCTAGAGGCAAATTCAGATGAGATGTTACAAAAATATGAAAAATTAACCATAGAGCATGCAATGTTGAAAGAAGAGTGTGAAAGATTAGAAATGGAGAATGAAGAGTTGGAGCAAGATATATAATATTAGAAAAAAAAAAGTATAATTCTTTCAGAAGTTATACATCTTCACTACGTTCATACTCACTTCGCTTGTCTTAACAATTTCTAAATCCAGGGGGTAATCTACATCTAGAAAATTTTCCATTAACATAGATTCTATTTCCAATAACAGAGATTACTTCATTACGACAAGCTGTACATTCGCATTTCTCTCTACTTCTATTTTATTAATATCATCACCAACAATCAAGTCTTCTTTTTTATCAAGAGCTTTTTGAAACTCATGATATGTTGCACCGAAGACAAGTAAATACTCATGCGCCTTACTAGTACTAGGAAACGTTTCCTCCCAACTTGTTGATGTGTTTTACTTTTGTTTTTAAGTTATCGTTTGGCCAAGGATAAGCGTTCATTTATTATATATGGAAAAAATTAAATAATTTTTCCAAGTGCCCAACCTCCAACGATCCTTAAAACACCCATCACGATGCGTTGATATTCTTGCATTTCTTTACTCGGTTTGTAATAGTCTTCTAGTCTTGGTTCGGGAGTCCATTGCAGTTTAGCATTGTCCAAAGTTTTTTTAAGCAATTCTAAATTCTTATTGGTCGCATTGGTGTCTTTATTAGCATCGGTCAATTCTTGTCTAAGTTTTGCTTCTTTGTTTTATCTCTCAACTTCTTTTTGATGCCAGGCTTCTTTATCTCTTGCAAGTTTTTCCATGGCTAAGTTATGTCTTTTCATTTCATCTTCGTAACCATGCTGGTTCAATTTACTAAAAAAAATCCGCGCCAGCAAATGCAAATGCATTAAAAAGTCCTCCTGCAATCATGGTAGCCATTTATTTTATGTCTTGCTCCCAAACTTTTTGAGGATGATTCCTTTGTTCTCCAAGTACTTAACAAATATAAATCCAATCATCAAAGCTCCAGCTAACTTAACCATTCCTTTTATCATTTGCAGTGTTCCCAAAGGTTCTCCGAGTGCTTTTTTACTCAACAACGACATGCCGACTGCAGACAGAGTTAACACACCTACATTATAAACTTGGTTTAAATATTGGTTTTGGGTGTTGGAGCTCATTTATTATATAATAGAAAACAAAAAAAGAAAAAAAAATCATGAGTTTAAAACTTCTTAGTCAAACCTGTCTAACTTTACATCCTCTAAAACTTTTTTACTAGAAATAGGTTCTAAGTCTTCCTCATGTTCTACTATTGAACTTGGCTTAGGTTTCGTATTAGAATTACAACACCAAAAATAATGACTTGTATCAAGTACTAGTAATGAAATTATTACGATCGATGCGTATCCCCAGCTTCCCTCACATGTATTATTTTGTAGACTTTCTTGTTCCAAACGCTTTGCCTTCTTAGCTTCTTTAGCTTGTCTAGAGATCTCTGCAAGACGTTTTCCAGCTGCTACTTTTCATGGATCTTTAACTTTAGTTTGTGTTGTAATAACTTGATCTTGTTTTTAGGTTCACTTTGCACATGTTTAACGTGTTCGCTCATTTATTATAAGTAAATTTTGAACAAATTTAAAAGTAAAATCCAGTACACCTTAACACTACTTTACTTAAAAAACTGTAACAGCACGACCTAAGTAAACCCTTTGTAAGTTTTAAGTAAAATGTAGTACATCTTAAACTCTCTTAACAGTTGCTTCAACAGTCTCGACTAAGATTTCCAAGTTGGACTTGTTTCTATAATCCTCTTCAGACATTTTCAAAATCATAATATAAAACATAACCACATCGTGTATGTTCATCATCATATCTTTTAGATAAAATGAAACTGGCGTTAACACTTGACTATTACCAAACAATCCTGACGTAGGCACTATAGGTTCTACGGTGCTCATGTCCAAGTCGATAATGTCCATTTGTTGCTGTGTACCATTTTTCATTAACATAAGAATAGTATGTCCAATAGTTAAACTCGTATTGATGGTATCGTTGTCGAACGAGTGCTGTAACAAAGTGATTTTGGTCTCATCGTTAAAACTTGGTAAATAGACCATGGAACTTTTTGGAGGATATCCACTATGAGAGGGCACAGGTGTTGGATCAAAATATAATTTACTTGCTATAGATCTATAGGAAATATTGTATAGTAATGTTTTTGGGAGCTTGTTTATGTTTGCTTTGTTCGTTAAGGCTAATTGACGTTTCGTAAGTATAAGTTGATTATTTGACGCGATGTTGGTTTTATTAGATTTGATATCGTTTTGCAAACTCGAGTGTAGATTACTTATAGATGTTTGCTGTGCTTTTAGGGAGGTTTTATTCAAGCTCGTTGAAGCCTTTAATTTGCTTATTTCGTTGTCGTATACAGTTAAGTCCGTTTCAATCGTTTTTAGCTTTTCTTCATTTGCTTCATTTTGTTTATAGCCAAAATCCATTGCCATTTATTATAGAAAAAAATCTTTATTTTCCTCATGGTATTTATTCTGCAATAATAACTCCAGTGACGAGCATAACACCTGCAACCTCTAAGGTTTCTAGATTTTGTGGACTTGCTTCGCTCAAGCTCACTCTGTTCGCTGATTTGGTTTTAGGTTTGAATTCCAGTTTTGGTGGCTTAGGTTCTAGGGAGGGTTCAACTTCGAGCTTTTGCTTTTTAGGTTTGGTTGGTTCAACCTCAAGCTTTGGTTTTTTGTTAGTCTTATTTAAGCTTTTATTCACACCAAACTTCATCTCGTTTGTTGCTATGATTAATAATATATTGTTAAATCCTTCGATTGGCTCTTTGATGATGATCATATTGGAAGGCACTAAGATGATGCCAGGACCGATCACCATGTTTAACATGACATTGGTATTTTAAATAGCGGTTTGTATGTTGGATATCATCACCGTGACGTCGTCTTGTGCGATCGTGGCTTTAACCAATTTGTAAAACATGTCTTGAGTTTGACTCGACTTGGCGCCTTGATTGACAATACTCCAACGTTTGTTGGCTAGAGCTCCAAGAATAGGATATACGTAGGATTCCACCGGTTGTTGTAACAATTTTTGTCCCATCTCTGTTAGTCCATTGCTTGACTTTTTGATGAATAGCTTCCAATTATCTGGTGACTTGTTGATGGTTTTGCCAAACTTTTGATACTTTATCCCTTGAACCGTGTTCTAGTTCCCAACATCGTAGTGGTAGTTTCTAATCTTACCTTCGCTTCGCTCCATCTCATGGTGGTTCAAAAAGTGGGTCATCAACGTGCCAAGTTTTTTTAGTCCACCCAATTTACTTTCTCGTATTTATCCACCCAAATATTTTTTATGGGTGCTTTATCTCGTATGATTTTTTTGACATTATCATCGACGTATCTTGAGAGTTTCTGGGGGTATCGAAGAAATCGTGTCATGTGGTAATAAAAATAGTACCTTGCTCTGCTCAAAATAATTTTTGGTTGATTCATTTTAGTGCAGTGTTTTATACTCATACTTCCCAAGTAAGAAATCACGTACATTGCTAATAAACTGGTAAAATAAGGGTTGATTTCGTAGTCAAGCATTTTTGTGTGGTCGCTTTGGTTCGCTTCTCTCACTTTCCATCAATTGTTTAACGCATCAAACTTGCTCATAACATAATTGTTTTCATTAACATATATTTTAAAACTAGTGAAATCAAATTTTGAATTATCCTCAAGTTTCAAGCTTGTCACGGTTCCAAAATGATTCCACAAAGCTGGAGTCCATTGGTGATTGTTTGTTGATTTTCTTACTTGTTATTCTGAGAGATTTCATCCACTCTGGATTATGTTTAAAATCGTACGCTTCGATACTATATCTAAGCTCAGGTTTTGCTCTATAATAAGTCTCATTAAATAATTTTAGCTTGTTGTTTATAGGTTTAATGCCATAACCAAACTCGAACTTAGACAGATCAGCATTAGGATACTTGCCTAAGAATTCTCGCTTTGCATCTTCTTTGGACCACGAGTCAATCAGTCTTCTTGCTTTACTACCATACCTTTGTTCTTAATAAATATCCATTTATTTCACAAAATTTTTACTAAATAAATGAACAAGCTAACGATGTTTATAAAAAACATCTAGAAAGAAGTCCAACTAGACAGAAACATCAAATTGAATGGTCGATTGTTCCTTAAAACGGCGACTATCTTTTGGAACTATAAGAACGTAATTAAAAACTACAACAACTTCATCCACAAAGTAGAAAATAACGCAGTCACAGACAAACTCCGTATACGAAAGGGCCACTTAACTTTGATGACTTAGTTAAAGAGCTTGCAAAACATAATATAAAGCTAGAAAAAGTTCCTTATGTAAATAAAACAAAAATCTGTTGTCAACAACACGATCTTAATTTGATGAAGCTTGGGCTCTTATTAGGATTCCCTGAGAACAAACTCGTAAAGAAAAATACGTGGGTGGAGAGCGAAGCCGAAGCTGATATTTACTTTGGACTCAGATATGTCACCGTGAATTGCGACGCTGTGGACAAACGTAAAAATTTTGACACTGATGGAAATCTAAGTTCTACGATGGTGAATTTACTTATCACGACGACGCAGAGCTTAAACAGATCCGTGACACAATACAAAGATATAGAATCATCTATAGAAATATTCAATGGAATTTACGAGTTGAGCTTCTCTGTAAGTGCAAACATAGCTGGTATGAACATAGGTTCGGTGTTGTTAGAAATCTACTTAGAATAAAAGAATGAGTGAAGTGAATACGAACGAACTTAAATATGGTCCAAGCAATTTTAAAAAAGAACAAGAACTTAGAAACGTATCCTACAATCCAAAATCAGGTTATCGCTCCATCAAAGCACTTTATAGAGGAGCACTCGAGGATGGACTACTCATTACTAGAAAACAAATCAGAGCATGGTTAAAACGCAAGACACCTACACGAGATATAAACACATCGTAAGAAAACATAAATTCAGTCAAACTTACGTTAATGAGCTCTGTGAGCAGCTACAATTGGATCTAGTTGATATGAGCAAACTTAGATATAAAAACCATGGTTACAACTGGATCTTAACGGCTGTAGAAATCTGAGTCGATTTGCATTTGCAACACTAGTTCGTAAAAAAGATACTCAGCACACGACAGAAGCTGTAGAAAAACTATTAGAAGAATTTAAATCCAGGTTTGAAAAATGCCATGATATAGTACAGTTTAATGAAGGAAAAGAATTATACAACGTGGGTGTTAGGAATCTCTTAGAAGGTCATAAAATAAAATACTTTTCTACAAAATCCGATAAAAAAAGCAGCCACCGTCAAAAGATTTAATAGAACTTTTGGAATGGTTGCTTTGATTTGGTTGCTTTCAGTTGAATGAAGCAAATTTGAATTTTTCACTAGATTAACTTTTGTAGATAGTTCTATCTCCATATTGTTGCTATTGATACAATCCACACCTTTTAACTCATATGGAATCAGAACATTTAGTTTATTGGTCTCTGGTATTAATTGAAAAAATTCAGCAAGATTTTCTATTCCCTCTATTGATATTAAAACACAGCAACCAAATGTGGATGGTCTCCCTAAAACATTTCTTGAATGTGAATGAAACACTTTAAACACACCAGGAAAAGGCATCATAATTGCTACAGTATTCATACCA